>PVJO010002496.1:0-142176 GCA_004026905.1 Hystrix cristata | reverse complement strand
TCTGACTGACCAAAAGTTGCTCATATAATCCCAACTGACCTTACTGATTCACACTTTTCAGTGAAATGAACTCCTGACCCCTCCATACTTTGTTCTTCAATTAAAACATGTTAATTAAAACAGTTTCCTCAGAGTTCATTTACCTTGTAATTCAATGATGAGGAATTTACTATCTCTGAGCCTTAGTTTCTTCATTAGTGTTGCAGTGAAGATTAGAAATAACATATGCATAATTTTATTGCTATATAATGTCTGTCCAGTGAATATTAACTATTACTCTTCACTCCTTTTCATCATTTTACCCCTTTGTGTTTCAGTTCATTTATAACTGTCTGTCTTTTGCATGGTTTCTATTTTTTATCTTGTGTTTCACCTACCGGAGTCTGCCCTTGTAGCGTTAAACTAGCCACACATAACATATAAAGAGTCAACATGACTCTATTCCATGAAACTTTGTGGATGGACATTGAAACTTGAGTTTCGTATAATTTTCACATGTCATGCAATAGTTTTCTTCTTTTGATTTTTTTCCAGTTTTTACAAAGAGAAAGGCTGCGTTCGTTCCATGAGGTTTAACACACTGGCCTCTCTTTGAGGGGACTGCTGTTCCCCTGGCCTCTCACTCTCCTCCTTTCTTTCCATCTACTCTGTCTTCCTTTCTTCTTCATCAAAACCCAGCCACTGAAATGGATCCAAAATGTAATTGGAGTTAAAGTACTTGTGTTTCTTGAACCGAATTTTATGTTTTAATGATTATATAAAATCAAGTGAGGTCACATGTGGTGGTGCACACCTGTGATCCCAGAACTTGGGAGGCTGAGACAGGAGGATCACTGAGAGTTTGAGGCTAACCTGGACTACATAGTGAGACCCTGTCTCAAAAAACAGAAACGAGCAAACAAACAGAATGATCAAGCGAGTCTAATATTTGGTTAAATTATATACTGAAAAAAAGAAGTATTATGTTGCTTAATTTTGCAAGCATTTTGTATTTTCTCTTTCAATTATAAAAATGTTTCTGTGAAACAAACCATACAGAACAACAGAGCCCAGTATCGTATTTTGATATAAATGGCACCCATTTAATATCAAAATAAGATGACAATCAACTGGTATTTTCTTCAATTAGTTTTCTTTATATGGACTTCTCTTGGCACTGAGTTTTTCTTATGCATTGAGCATGCAATGTCTTTCTTCTTGCCTGAACTAAAATAGTCAGAGAGATAAATGTATTCCTCAGATGAGAATGGCTGCAGGAGCTGGTGGTGCTGGGTCTGAGGCAGTGCCTTTGGGAGCCTCCGGACCTCACTCTGGACCCCTCTCCTCTCACCACGAGGGGTGCATGTCACATGGTGCCTTGTGTACAGATGAAAGATGCTGTCTGGAGATCACGGGACTTTTAAGGGAGACAGTGTAAAAGATGGTATCTGGCTCCAAAGTGCTCCGAAGTCATATTTGAAGTTTAAAGGAAATATGTCTTTACCTTTATGGCTGTATAACTATTTTGTAGGTGAAGAAGGCTGCTAAAAAGGAAAGATTAGTTATAAAATTTACTAGACAAAGTGCTGTCACACCTGGGAGATGTCTTACCTCTAAGGCTTGTGCTTACCGTGATAGAATAATAAGGTAATAAGCACAACTTTCAAGGCAGGTACAAGGGATTGCTATTATCACCATGTCTATCTCCTTTCATGGTAATTTTAACATACACTCTTAGCATTATAATTTTCTACCTGATAAAAAGTGTGAACAGAATTTTTTATTTTTTAGTATAAAAAAGGAAAAATTTTATATCTCTTTTGAAAGGTTCCGATTCAATTAGAAAATATATTAGGAAGCACACTCAGCAGGTGTCTTAACTTAAATCTATCTTTTTGATGATCGCATTATTTTTTCCTGTGCTCAGTTTTTAAAATTAATTTTTAACATGTTATATTAAGAGCTGATAATGTAACTTCTCTGTCATGGCATATTCCTTTAAAAATGAAATATCAATTTTTGGATACAACCTAAGGCTATAGTAAAATAGAATTATTAACTTAGTTTAGGTTTTTTCTGTAGTTTAATTTTTAGGCATGATAAAGTAACCCATATGATAAGAAATATAATTAACTGAACTCTAGCAAAATTTGAGACTGAGAAAGGAATATTAGGAAGATATTTCTTTAATAATTTGCCATTAGATACAATACTTAAAATCTAAAACCCATTTCATTACACCAGAGGTGTTTTATTATTAATATGTTCCCTGAAAGGGTCAGCGTATGTAAATATTTACAATTGAAAGTTAAACCAGCATAAAACGAAAGTCAGCTGAAATGTTGCCCTGGTCTTGATTTTGCCTGAATTCAGATGTAACCCATTCTTTGATTGGCCTCTTCAGCTAACAGTGACCACATCAGGAGTCAGATGTCAGATATTCTCTTCCATGTTCTCCGCCAAAAAAGAAAGAAAGAAAGATGGAATATAGAAGTGGGACAAGAGAATCATACCACTGGCAAATAGACAAGAAGTTAGGTCTCTTGCTAATGTAATACTGACATCTTTTGCCAGAGAAGATGGGATGGAGTGTGAGAGAATTTTGTTATCATTTAGCCCTGAGTTTAGGTAACATCCTGTGGAGCCAGTGTTGGCCTGGGAACCATAGAAAGGTAATAATAGAAGCAGCTTCTTTTCAGTTGTTCTCACTGACCCAGAAGAATAGCTTCAGGAGACTCTATCTCCACCCTTTCTAGCCACTTAAGTTTCTCCTTGTCGGTGAACACAGGGCATACTGCTGCACGGCCCCTCTGAAGGAAGCAGCCAGCATCCTTGTCATGTGGGTTGGAGGCATTTATTCCACACCCAGTGGTTTGCTCTGTCCATGCATCTTCCTCTTTTTAAATCACAGTTGTGAATCTTGAAAGTGGGTGCAAAATTCAGTGTAACAATTATCTTGGCCCAAAACAATCAGTGAGAGCAGGTACAGAATATGCAGATATTTTATATGTATATATATATTATATCTATATACACACACACACACACACATATATATACCTAATTCAATCTCTTCTAAGCATTTCATTGTCATATACCACCATGAAATCAGTTGTCGCTTTCTATTAATCTGTGTGTTTGTCTAAGCTCCTGAAAGGTGAGGAGGCCATTAGTTATTCTCTTGTATATTCCCAACACTTTACTCAGAGCCTGTGATGTAAGACACACACACATACACACACACATGCACACAAATTAAGCCTGTTGTTTAAAGCCTCAACACAGTAGAGATGCAGTGGAAGGTCTCAGAATAGGGCCACCACTTAATTCTATGAATGTCAACCGTAGAAGTATAGCCCACAAATTAACAATAATGTTTAAAGCAGTTTAGAATGAAATAGGTTTCTAATATGGTATTTTTGTTTATTTCTCTCCACAATATGTCCTATTGAAATTGATATACAGTAATTAATATGAAACTGTTAATAATATAAAATTGGTATAGTAATTAACATGAAATTAATATGTCAATGTACCATAATTATATGAATAAATATGAAGTGTTTCATTAAAGAATTTCATTGATGTAAACTATTAGTGAAATATTGATATTAGTATTTTATTAAAGAAACACTTTTATGGTGGAGAAAACAGTCACATAAAACGTGTTTAAAGCAATTATTTTTGTCTCCGAGAGGCATCAATACGTTTCGTTTTAAAATCACTCATTCTTGTAAGCATCTGATGGATGTGGGAATGCAGTAATGCGGAAAAGATCTCAGCCTGTAAGGAGCTGAACATTTCAGGAGATAACTCCCTAACTAACAGTTATAATGTGACATAGCGATTGTTGAAATGAAGGGATGTGCCAGGTAAGATAGGAAGGAGCCTCATGAGCAGGAGCCGCCTGGCCCGGGTGTGGGGGCGGGCTCCTCAGAGGAGATGGCAATAATATCTAACAACCTTGCAGCACTTCCTGCCTCCCAGGGGCTGCTCTCCCGTCCTAACTCAGTTAAGCCGCATGCACTACTGAGGTGTAAAGAGACTCAGTGACTTGTCCACACTCACGGTATCTGGAACCAAACCCAGGCTATCTGGCTCATAGCTTCCATGCATTAGCCTCTCTATGGTTTCTTGTGCTTCGAACTGCAAATAGCAGCACATCATGTAACTTGGGGGGAAACCAGAAGTAGGGGATGGGGGGGCGGAGTTCAACTTCTAGAAGTTAATTGATTCCTGGATTCAAGTTCAGATACATTAGCCTTTATGAGGCCCAGCCTTCCCAGTTCTGTAGCTCCTTCACTCTAATGGTTTAGAAGAGGGCTCTTGCAACTTCCGTGTGGGGCATCTACTCTTCCCATATTCAGCTTGTGTTGGGTTCCTTTTCACTCTACTTCACAGATATTAACTTCATCCTTTAATCACTTACTCACTCATTCATTCATTCTGAGTTTTACCCTGTTTTATTTTGGGTAATACACAGAGAAGCTACCTCACAAGGGATGAGAAGTGACAACTTTCGTTCTGAAAACTAAGGTGGAAATATTCTTTATCTTACTTTTACTCCAAATGCTTTCCTAATCATATATATTTGCAAAGAAGTAAAAGTTACAGAAATAATGCTGGAGGGAAGGGGAGAAATCAGTGTCATTTTCTTCTTAGAGCATGCAGCTAAAGTAATGCCTGTAGGGCCTTGGCGATTTTCTGGCTACTTATTAGGCTTACATGACAAAGAAAAGCTTCTTTACAAATTTAGGGTCATGGTGTTTGCATCCTGCTTCCAGCCTGCTGTGGCTCCTTGGAACCTAGTATTCAAGGGAGGCTCCGAGGTCCTGAAGGCCTCTGGTGGCCTCTCAGTGGGCACCAAGTCCCACCTGCTCATAGGAAGTGACTTAGGTACTGCTTGTTGTTTTTCCCTTGCAGTCCCTACTGACTTCATATTGTAACGCTGTTTAAAAGTTTTCTTTACTGGAACAAATATATTCCATTTGGATTATGTCATGAATTCCATCTGGAATAATAAGCCTTATGATAGCGTTTGTGTGTCACCTCTTTTCACATCACTTGTCTGGTGGCACTGAGAATACCTCCTTGCTGAAAATGGATCCATTTACAGTCAGTAACAGGGTGGCTAATGTTCGTCTTTCTTGGGAGACCTGAAATGTGTGCCTTTTATCCTATTATACTGATCCACCGGCTTCAGATTATCTGATTTTGTAGCTTCTCGTTTTCCCCTGTGTCTTTATACTATTATTAACAAGAATTCTGTTGCTAATGGTCTCGGAAAATAATATGTGTGCTTTCAGTCACTACCTGTATTTTTATGGTTTGTCTGGTTTGACTGGAGTTTGATATTTATTCCAAATGCTGTTAGGTTTCAGAGCAAATGCAAAGTGCCCTAATATTTCTCTAGTTTTGTTTTCAATGTCCTAAATTTTACTAGAAAACAATGGGGCTGATATTTTACCTGTCAGTCACTAGGTGAAAAAGACTTTTAAATGTATATTCTACAGTGTATAGTTATTATTATTATCTTTTTGTTTATTTATTTTGTAGTACTGGGGATTGAAGCTAGGGCCATCCCACTGAACTGCATCTTTGGCAACATCCCCCCCACCTTAAATTCTTGAGACAAAATGCTGCTAACTCCTCAAATTGCCCAGCCTAGGTTAGATCTTGTGATCCTCCTTTTACAGTCTCCCCTATATTCTTTATAAGTAATATATGTGTAGATATATGTATTTATATATGCATGCCTGTAATATATAAATGTTTTACGGGTGTATTTTACAGTTGTATACCTGTAAATACCTATATACCTATAAATAGACACGCACACATATATATACACATATATCTACGTATATGTGGAACAAGAGAGAGGGAAAGACAATCTTTTTAAAATTTTTAGACAAGATTTCTAAGAATATCTGTGCACTTTTGTCATGGTGAAGTTTTTTCGGAACTATAAACTCATATTTTAGAACGAATTGCATCAATATGTTCTAGCAAGATTCTAGCCCATTATGCTTTTTTATCCATTTGTACATGTTTTCTTTTTTTTTTTTTTTTTGACGTTTTCTATTTTAGAAATAATCTTCAGTTCTGTTTTGAAAAAACTATACAGGTTGTTTATAGAATACTATAAATTTTCTTTATTTACAAACTTACATCTATAAATATTAATATTTTGAAGAATGCATTTCCAGATTAGGTATGAAATTGTTGTTTGGGCCAAACCTAGCTATTCTAGGACCCATGAGATTTCATTCATTTTGTTTTCTTATCATTATTTTGAATGCCTACTTTGTGTAAGAGATCATGCTGGTTCTGAGATGTTAAAAATTTGGAAACACTAGGGGCTGGGGATTTAGCTCAGTGGTTAGAGTGCTTGTCTAGCAAGCACAAGGCCCTAAGTTTGACCCCTGACACACACGCGCAGACACACGCGCGCGCACACACACACACACACACACAAAAACTGGACATAGCCTCTGGCCTTATGGAAATCATTTTACATTGAGATGATTATGTCTAAAGAAATTCAACTATTCTTTAGTTTTTTTCCCTAACAGAAGATTTTCCTTTGCCCAGGGCAAATGTATAGGATATGCGCTTTAAACTTTCCTACAGGTGTTCCATATTTCTTCCAGAAACAAAAAAGTCATACGTGTTTGGCCATGGAAAAAGCCAAGTTTTGCTTTGCTGAAGTCACTGGTGTTTCACACATGGCACATTTTTGATTGAATTTCTAAGATCAAAATCCAGATTTTCTAGAGAATGAATGTTCCTAGCTAGAGCCCATGCACCCCTCAGTAGCGGCCTCCACCTGCAATGTGCACGAACCTCACTTGTAGCTCAAATGGAATTGTTACAGGGATCTTTGAACAGAGATGCTGAGTCATTCGAGCTGTAGATGACCCTGGAACATGCATTTTTGTTAAGGGAGAAGGTCCAGAACCATGTTGTCTTTTGAGTGCCACAGACAGACTCTATGTGGTTTGGTTCAGCCCTCAGACTGTGACTATTTGGAGATTTTTTTTCAGCAATAGTCAGGGTGATTTAGGAGACTTTCATTTGTTTCTCCAAGGGGTCCACAGGAAGACTATGATATTAGAAGCAGGAGCTTACAAACAGGACAAGGTATTGGCAAAAACAGCTACAGGACCAACAATGAGGCCCTACAGGAAAGGTCTAACAATGGGAATAAAAACTTCAGAGCAGATATAAATACTTATATAATACAGCAATCCATCTCAGGCTCCATCGACAGTTGTTTTGAGAAAAACCTCTGGAGTAAATAGATGTGTCGATAAACTGATGTACATTGGTCAAAAGGTTTGAGAAACATTATTTTGAATGTTTTTACTTTATTGTAGAAGTAAATAGAAACATTCACATATTATTTTCATTGTGAATCACCTTAAGAAGGATTTTGTACTTAGTATTTCACCAGATTATTTGACAGTAAAATCCTTTTCTAATGATTATCTCCTTTAATAAAAGGACAAACATTAGTCCTTGAGTGTTTCATCATAACACTGGCATAAAAAGGAATTTAGATCATGTTCTAAATAGTCTAAATAATAAGAAAGCCGAGGGTTTTATATGCATTTTAGAAAAACTCTTACTAAAATAGAGAAGAAAAATTCCTCTACTACCCAGTTATTATTTGCACGGACTTATTCATTACTAGTTCATGGTAAATTATATAAAATCTTCCTCTGAAATAGAAATTTACTTTTTTTCTTTATAATATTATTGAGACATGGGTGAAATTTATATTTCCTGAGAACCTGAGCTCGTTGTATAAGAAAGCAGCACTCATTATTTTGGATATTTTACAGCAATAATTGGTAGCAGGCCAAACATAGTTGCTTGTGTAAGAACATGTATATCAGAGCCTTCTTGGGAGAAAGACATTCTATGGTGACTTAAAAAATAATTTGATTAATAAGTAAATAAAGACCAGATTGACTTAGAGAGAGAAGACTCTTAGACCGATTATATCCAGAATAAAGTTTTCTGGGGAGGTGCTTTGGAAGAGAGGAGCAAACAGAAATAATATTGAAAAAAGAAGGAAGGAGACTAATTTAATGAAGGAAAATATAAAGGGAATTTCTGTTGGAAGACGTTCTTTCCTAATTTGGTTAGCAGTGAAGAATCTAAGGGACAGAAAAATAGATATGCTTTGGCAGTTAAAGTCATGAGCCAAGATATGATGATTAGGACCCTAGTCCTGTAATATGCTATGGAGAAAATAAGACATATAACTTTGGGAAATGCTGTTCCATCCTTTGAATTTAATTTTGCTTTAATTGGCCTTGCACAAAATGATCATATCACAGAATTATTTTGCCCATAAATTAAGAACCTTTGCAACACCCCTTGGGAGAACACTGAGCTAATAGTGATAGGAAATAAGGACTACTAATTAATGGGCCGCCACCATAATCATTGCTTCTTTGGGACAAAAAATGATTAGATTTAGGTCATACATATTATTCTGTCCTCTTTCATTATTAAGTGATAAAGATTTATTGAATTAAAATGGATTTGCCTTTCAATATTGTCATATGTCTAGAATACATAGCCTCTTCTTTTTTTTCATTTGTTTGGAGCATGATTTTGAGGGGGCATGCTGGGGATCAAACTCAGGGCCTTGAGCTTGCCAGGCAAGCACTGTAACCACTGAGCTAAATCCCCAACCCAGTAGCATGATTTTTCTAGCAAAATCTTAGTTACTGTACCACTTGTATATCTTATATACTCCAGCATCCTTATAGATGAATGATAGATGTTAGTAGGACTATTTAGAAGTAGGTTTTAATATATGTAGGAGAAATACAAGTTTTGTCGGTATTAGCATATTCTTTTTAAAAGCTTTCTTTCTCTTTAAGAACAGGACTAAATCTCACACTCAAGTTGGTATGTGCCTTTCTCATATTACCAACAAAGATACCATGATATTTTTGATCTTCTGTGAAAAACTACCAAATGGATACAAGTCTGATGTCAATATTTTAAAGTTTCACTGAAGTAAAGTGGGTTACCTAGAAAACTGTAACATTCTGAAACCATCATTCTATAATGTGATGAAAATACTCTTTTTTTTCCATGTGGAATCAACAGACCCCTACACAGTTTCTAAATAGCACTCTTAATGTTTTATCTCCAAAGGCTATTTATGCTTACTTTATAGGAGTTCACAAATTTTCAAATTTATAATTTTTCCTCAAGACATTCCTGACGATGCACTGTAAGAAGTGGCATTACTACAGGAAATTTTCTTTAAATCCTTGAAAACATGGTCAAAAGTGTCATTTGGTGATGTCAAGCTATAATGAAATCAACAAATTCAAGTTAAGAATATGTAATGTTTGAACTATTCTCTGTACTCTGAAAGAGCATAAGTGTTTGTTATCATACTAAAATGGTAATGTGACTTGACTAGTAGCAGAATTATAAGAGGAAAATAATCAATCTTTGTTTAAATTGTATTGTTCTTATGTAAGCAATAGATATCATGATTACTTAGTAGTTATTTTTAAATATGATTTCCTGAGGTATGTTGTCTACATCCAAGTCAATTGCTGTAAGTTAACTTGGTTCTTACTAATAATGCAGAAAAGCATATATAAGGTCATAAAGAGTTATACCCTTTACCTGGCCTTTTGTCCTTTAAAATTTTAATTTCAGACTTACAAAAATCTGCCAGAATAATACAAACAATTTCCAGATTTCCTTCATATGCAGATTCTCTAAATGTTAATATTTTATTTTACCACAATTCTACATTTGCTCTTTCTCTTTCTTCTCGAAACTTTTTTTCGCTGAACTGAGTGTAGGTTGCAGAAATTTATTCTCCTATGATTCAACATGTATCTTCTAAAAACAAGAGCTTCTTTTTCAAAACCACAATACAGTTAGGTAAATCAGAAACTAACAGTCATGCAATAATAGTATCAATTGTAATTGTTGCTCAGATTCCACCAACTTACCTCAGTAATTTTATTTCTAGCCAAATAAAGTCTTGATAATTTATTGATTTCTGCTATTATATCATCTTACATTCCTTTAGACTAGAGTATTTCCCAGTCTCTGGGCTTCCTGACAGAACACCTTTTGAACAGTACGTACCAGCTATTTTGCAGAAGGTCCCTCAATTGAAGTTCGTAAGATGTTTCCTCATGCTCAGATTCAAGATATGCTAAACCTAACTTAAAAACTAAAATAGAATTGTTTAAGATGTGGTCTTACCATAACAAATCACGTTCCTGTTTATAGCTTTGAAAATTAATCTAAATATTTGTCATATTTGCATCAAACAGTATTTATGACCAGCTTTCCAGAGGAAAAGACCCTCCTTGAAAATTTTATATGTGGTTATTTTAATAACAAACTTGTTTTAATTGTGTAGCATCTTATTAGCTTTGATGGTTATGGAATCACATGGATTGTTCTATTATTTACTGAGAAGACAAACAAAAATATACAACAGTATTGATCTTCTCTTTTCACAGTTACTCCTGAATACCCACAGGAAGGAAGAAACATTTTACTGTCCTTAGATGAACTCAGATTCTTATCAGAGCTCATAAATTCCTTTTTGGAGCTAGAAAACAACATTCAAGAATTATTCAAAGCAATGTTTTTATCAAGTAAGGTGTCCAGGGATACTTCAGGTAACATGTTCTTTTGTTTAAATTTGTAAATCTGTAACTTCTTTCTCTTTTTACTTCCTATCACTTTGAATCTATACCATTATTTGAAAAACAATACTTGATAAAATTCCTTAGATAAATGTTCAGTACAGCGCTCACTGTGGATTTTGTTTTTTAAGTTGGCATATGATTTAATTTCACTGACAAAGCATCCTAAGTACACTTAGGATAATTGTCTTTAGTTAAAATTAGATCAATTTGATTTTTTCACAGAAACACAGCCTGACCTATGGAAGGTTAAGCAGACTAGATGACCTCATATTTCTTCTGCTGCTGGCAGCTAGGTGATCTTAAGCAGAGTGCTTATTCTCCTTACACCTGGGTTTTCTCATCTTCAAAGTCATCATGGAGGATTAAATCAATTTTCTTTTTGTTTTCTTTTAGGGTTAGATGCTTCACATTCCAATATGGTGTATAGTGTTGTGGGAATTAAATAATTTAGTGTATATAAAGTACTTAGATAAATATTAAAGGAATATCTAGCATATTATAAACAATAAATGTGAGTTGTTGAAAATAACAATTATAGTTTTGCAATATCATACACTTTTAAAGATACAATATACTGATGCAAGTTTGGTTAGCCTTACAAAGTCCCTTTGAAGAAAGCTATGTTTAAAACAATAAAAATGCATGATAGTTAAGGTATGTTCTCTGTTGTCATAGCTGTATTTTTAAAGATTTTCATTTTTATCAGATTGGAAAGTACAGAGCTCCATTTTATGTGGCAATACCATATATCATTGTAAGGAGAATGGCTGCATTGGCAAAATAAAGTGAGGGAAATAAAAGATTAACAAATAATCTGAAATTTTCAACTCCAAACTCCAATTTTGTAGTACAAAATACAATAGTAAACATAATGAGTTAAATGAATCTATTTCTTTACTTTGCCTCGTGTAAATAATATTAGAAAAGTTAAGATTTGAACTTTGTTTTATATTAAACGTAGTTTACCGGCTTTCTGTGTTTCAGGTTAAGATTAGATATCACTATTACAAAGTAAATAATGTAGATCACTGTATTAGTCTAATTTCCTTTGCTGTAACAAAATACTTGGTGCTGGAGAATTTGTAAAGAAAAGAGGTTAATTGAGCTCACAGTCTGGGAAACTGAAAGCCCAAATGTAAGGCATTGACTCTGGTGAGGGTACTTCTGGCTGCACTGCCTTATGGAAGATGGCATCGCAGTGGCAAAGGCACTGGTGGAGGAAGCAATTGCACAGGTAGACAGGAAACCAGAGTGAGGAGAAGGTCCGATCTTGCTCTTTATGCAGTGACTCGTTCACAAGAACTAAGGTCCATGAGAATCACCTGAATCCCTCTGACGGCGTTGCTCCCAGTGGCCTCCCACTGGACTCTACCTCCTACCGATTCCACCACCTCAATCGCACCACACTGAGGACCATGCTTTTAATGCATGAACCCTCATGGGACACACTCAAACCACATCCAAACTATTGCAATCACTTTTCCAAATTTGGAGCTCATTTGAAGAAAACTGGAAGTAAATTACAGATTTCTGAAGCTAACAAAAGATAAAAATATAAGAAAGAAAATATGAATATTAATGAAAAGTCAGAATGAAAAAGTAGATTTAATTATGAGATAATGTGAACCCTCGTGGGTCTTCTACAAAGACATCTGAATAGAGCAATATGACATCCCAGTTACTGAGTGGCAGCTGACACTGGTGGTGGTACTCAGCCATCATGCCCAGCTAAGATTATTCATCTCTCTTCTATGCCTCTAGTAGACCTTTTCTGAACTGTGAATTGAGAAAAAAATAATGAACTCCAAACATCTTGGACGCATACCCATCTGGAGTTATCTTGTTTTAGTCCTAGAGCAGACCCTGGAGATTTGTGTGAATCCTGAGAACTTTATTCTTTTTAAGCAAAGCATAACTTTGAAATTAAAATTGTATCAGAGAAGTATTGTGTAAAGATATAAAACTGAAATGAATTAAAGCAAAGATTTAACATGCTTGTTTCAGGAAGAAAGAGAAAAAAGATCTTGTTCGGGCCCATTAGATTAAGACCAAGCAATGTGGAGACTTGCAAATGTATATTTGAGAACTGCAGTTACCGTGCTCGATAAAATCAACAAAGGAAATATATAATTATGTCACAGTATACTTTCTTACTCTAAATTTGTCATTATAAAAGCAATTTCGCAGATAAAAGCAACTTCAATATCACGTTAATAATAGTGTGCTATATGAACACATTGTAGATTATCAAATACAGTATGAAGAAGGAATTTTGAACAGCAGATATCAGAAATGTCTGAATATGAGAATATCTCTTTGTGATATATGTATTCTTCATTGCTGAAATTATTTGTTGGTAAGAAAGTAAAGATTGATACAGTCTGACAAAGATTTATGTAAATGGCTATCTGAGAAGAATGATCTTGGTGAAAACTGTCCAAAAAAACCCTTAAATGTTTTATTCAGTGTATCCAAGTTAATAAATTTTTATCAAAAGCCTTGCTTTCTTAAATCAGGAAGGATAATACGCCTTGAAACTGATGATTAAAGAAACTAAATTTATCTTAAGCTAACTGGTGGGTACTCCTGATAGTTAATGTTTTGCTTAAAAATATTTTCCGAGAAAGGATGAGAAACAAAAAAGAGAACAAGTCATTTCGTCTTCTGTGTGTTTATTTTAAATTGGATTATATTTTGTTAACTTGGAAAATGTTCTCTACTATTTGTATACAACCCAAACAATTGGATGAAAGTGTGTTTTTTTTTCTTGTCCAGATGTTTTAAAAACAACCAGGTGTGTAACATCACATACAGAAAACATAAAGATGATTAATCAAATATTTTACTTTCTACTTTGATGTTTACTATTATATTGTAGACTCAGCCAAATTGGGAGCTCTCTTAGCAATTTGAATGTGAGCAAGAGTTTTTCTAGAGACAAAAGAAATATTTTCTGAGAAGGAAAAGGTAGTCACTATATTTATTTGGGGTTTTGGGGTCATGATTTGATGGTTTTCTTATTTCATCATTTCAGAAAATGATAGGTCATTATTTAACTGTGATGATGCCTTGCATTTCTTTTAGGTGATGATATTTTATGGACTGACTTTGGGTTTTTATGGGGCATTTCTAGTGCTCCTTCAGAATAAAGCCATTCTTTGGGCAGTTCCTCACTTTTTCCAAAGGTGGCATCTGAGATTTATCTAAACCAGGAGATTTCTTGGCCCTCATTTTTCTTTAGCCCCAGCAATGACAAAGCGCAATGGCTGCTTCAATTGGATGTAAGAAGAACACTTAGGGTTTGTCTCAGAAGAATCAAAGATTTCAGATCTTCTGAAAGATTGTTTGTACTCTTAGGGGGTCTTAAGAGGGGTCAAATGGCTTCTAAGAGTTCCTTAGCTAGATGGTTAAGGGATTGTATGAGGGAGGCGTGTGTAGTTAAGGTAAAGAGGCTCCTAGGGTTGGTAAAGCTCATTACTCTAGGACTTTAGCTGTTTCTTGGGCAGAGAGGTCGAAGGCTTCCACATTGGAAATTTGCAAGGTGGCCACCTGGGCTTCTCTTCATACTTTTTCATGGTATTATCTCTTGGATGTAGTCTCTTCTACAGATTCAAGCTTTTGGTGGGAGGTTGCTTGTGAGCCAGAAAAGAACAGTGAAGAAGAAAAGAAAGACTTATACTTCCCACTTAGAGCTGCCAACAAGGCCAGTTGCTTTGTAGTACACACAATGGGAACCTCTGAAGACCAATTTGGGTGTGAAAGTGGATGTCACAGGAAGTACTGGCAACCTCGATCTCTATGAAAGAAAGCAGCAGTGTGGAAACTAACCTGGAGTGTAAAACGAACCACAGAGAACTCTGTAGGAGAAGCTGTTGAGCAGCTGGCATTCTTGTGACCCTCTGCACTCTTCCGAGGTTCTTAATCTAGGCCTGCACTCAGAGAGACCAGTGAGGATCACATGCAAATAACTATGTTTTAGAGTTTTGAGCCAAAAAGGGGCTATCTTCTCTTGACAATAATAAGTGTATAGAATTCTCAATGTATATTAAATGTGTACAATAAATCACCAGGTGTTCACAGAGCTCATAAAGTTTTACATTGCCAAATTTTGAAATTGACCGTTTTGAATCCTAAAAAAATATAAAAATGTCATAATTCATTAAGACCTTCAGATACTTTGTGTGGATTCAGTGTTACTAATTCTGCCTAAAAATGATCCCTTCTACTTTGCTGTATAAATTTAAGCTTTTAAAAAATGTTTTAAAATTTTTGAAGGTGATCATATTTTAAAGGTTACTGAAATTGCTTGGTAATTCATTTTTTTTCCCCCTCTCACTTTGGAATTGTGCACAAGCAAAAGAAGTCTTGGAAAGCTTATCTTTTTTTCTTACTCATCTTAAAAATAGGCAGATGGTTTATATAAACATCTGAGCACATTACATTTAGTGAATAAATGTAATGTATTTGGGAGTGAAATGATAAATACAAGATAATTAACTTTTTTCCCTAAGACTTAAAGTATAACAATGGCAGCAGATAGCTATTTCGAGAAACAGATCTACAAAGCTTATATTTCGAGCTAGTGCTATTTTTCCCTTAGGCTAAATATCTCTTTAATTAACTAGTTTTATGAGCTATCTGAAGAAAATAAAGTGATATTAACAATCTCAGTCTTGTCTCTTCATGTCATTAACAAGTTGATTTTTATAATTTTTCTTCTTTAAAATTGCTTTTGAATAGTGCTACACGTACAATGTAAAATTTTGAACAGGACAAAGGTATATGTAATGAAACTATATCTTTTCCCATCTCATGTGTCTAGTTTCCACTTCTAGAAACAACTACTATATATATCCCTTTGTTAAAATAACACAAAATCTTCTTACACTAGCCTGTTTTTTTAATTAAAAATTCAGAAAATGCATGTGCAGACAGTTCATTCTTCCTAGCAGCTGAACATTGCTGCATATATCATAATTTCATGAGCTATTCATTGATGGGCATCTAGAGTTTTTTTTCTCATTTGCTACCATGAACAATGATATGATAAACTTCCTTAAACTATGTCTTAAATGTGCATAACTACCTATGTATCTGAAGGGTAAATTTCAAAAATATAATTGTCAAATAAAAATGTATAGTCATAAAGATGATGAAAAGATAAGCCACAGACTAAAAAAAATTTCAAATGTATCTGATAAAGGACTGGTATCCAAAATAAGCAAAGAACTCTTAAAATTTAACACAAAGACAATTTGATTTAAAAATGCAATGCGTACAATACCTATATAGACACCTCACCAAAGAGCATACTCAGATGGCAAGTATACATATGAAAAGATACCGAACATCGAATGTTGTTAGGGAAGTGCAAGTTAAAACAAGACACACCTATTAGAATGGCTAAAATCCAAAACATTAACAATGGCAAATTCTGGCAAGGATGTGGAGCAACAGGAACTCTCATTCTTTGCTGCTAGAAATGCAAAATGGTGCAGCCTGTTTGGAAGGCAGTCTGGCAGTATCTGACCAAGCTCAACATAGTCTTACCTTATAATCTAACAATTGCTTTCCTAGGTATTTACCCAAATGAGTTGAAAACTTACACCACACAAAAACCTGCATGTGAATATTTATAGCAGCTTTAATCATAGTTACCAAAACTTGGAAACAACAAAGATGTTCTTCAGTAGGTGAATCAGTAAATAAACTATGGTATATCAATACAAGGGACTATTACTCATCAATAAAAAGAAATGAGATACCAAGCCATGAAAAAATATGGATGAACCTTAAATATAAATTGCTAAGTGAATGAAGCCAATTTGAAAAGGCTACATATTGTGTGATTCCAACTATAAGACATTATGATAAAGGCAAATTTAAAGATATTTAAAAGATCTACTCTTCTAAGCATAGAGATAAAAAAGGAGGGATAGTAGGAGAGAGATAAAAAAGGAGAGATAGTGTAGAGGGGATTTTTAGAGGAATGAAGTTACAGTATGTAATTAAGTAGTGGTCGATACATAAGATCATTTAGTTGACGAAAACCATAGAATTGTGCAACATAAAGTATAAATCCTAATGTGAATTGTGAACTTAGTTAATAATAGTATTTTAATTTTCATTCATCACATCAGCATAGGTATCGCATCATTGCAAATTATAAACACTGGGGTAAACTGAAGATGGAGGGAAGGACATGGGAGCTCTATGCTTTCTGCTTAATTTTTATGTAAATCTAAAACCTCTCTACAAATAAATCCTATTATTTTATTTAAATCAATGTTTAGAAAAATATTGCCAAGTGAATTTGTTCTATCTGACTGTTAATGACATTTTTTTGTGCAAAATTATTTTACGGTTTCTGCTGTTTGTGTTCTCAAAAGCCTTTTCTACATGGTTCCTTGGGAAAAAATAGTCCGTATTTTCTTTTTATGGTTTCATCTCTTGTTTTAAAAAAAGTCCATGATTAATCTGGATTTTAGTTTAATGTTTGAATTGATTCTTATTCATAACTCCGTGTTGTTAAGAAGCCATTATAAAATGCAAGCCACAGAAAAAGGATTTTAGAATCAATGGTACAATACTATTTGATTCTAAAACCTCCATGTTGTAATGTTTCTTGAGAAATAAAACAGGAGTCCTAAATTGCAGTCCAGGCTGTGCAGTTATGTTATATTTTTTTTCTGTCACTTTAGCAAATTCTCTGAAGTACTCAAAAATCTGGAACAGTGAAGAAATTTGGGAGTTGAGGAAAACTTTTCCTCAGAATAAACTCTGATAAAGTTTCCCGAAAATGGTTAGTTATTGAAACAAAATACTGAGGCAATGAATTTATAAGGAGGAAAGTTTTATTTTGGCTCACAGTTTTAGAGGTTTTAGTCCATGGTCCCTTGGCCCTGTTGCTTTTGGGCCTGTGGCAGTACAGTACATCGCAGCAGTGAGTCCTGGCCATGGAGGCTTCCACCTCATGGCAGCTGGGAAGCAGACAGAGGAAGTGGTAGGGTCAAAGACAGGCCCCCAGTGGCCTAGCCTCCACCCACCAGGCCCTGCCTCTTACAGGTTCTGTAACTTCTGAATAGCATTTGAGAGGCACTTATCCAAACATAGCAGTGAGGTTATTGCCTAACAACTGGAATATTTACCTTTCTCTGTGTAAAAGAATGTTGGAAGGAACTATAATAGTTTAACAAAGCACTTTTTATTTCTAATTAGTTCTTAAAAATTATTCATAGTTAATTTCATAGAACCACATTTAGAGGAAGAAAAAATGTTAATTTACTAGATGATTCTACTGGTTAGAATCCTCGCTGATAAAATGATAAAATTTTGAAATATACTTTGTCCCTGGATAAGAAACTAATTTGTAAAATTCCTGGTAAATTAGAAAAAAAAACTGCAGAAAAATTAGATCATAGTACAATGGTACCTTGGTTTATGAACTTGTTTTATGGTTTGGGGGAAGATGGCTGCATTTGTTTGTGTAGGGAAGATGACCATGCTCGTGTTTGTCACCCAATATGGAATTTGCAATCAGAAGCAAAGTTTTGCTAGATGTTTTTGTTTGTGAACCAAATTGTTTGCAAACAGAAGCAGTCGTGAACCAAGGTATTACTGTGTATCTTTTATCCTCATACACTATATCTAAGGAAAAGAAAAAAAAATGCTAAATTATTGAATCAAACTATCATTAGCTTAACTTTAATAGAAAAATAGAAATATTTCCTTTTGCAGTACTTATTCACTTAAGTTTTGTAGGTTTATTTTTTCCCAGTGGGAAAGAATGTCTTAAATTGAGAAAATATTTTCATTTTAGGGGCTGGGGATTATATCATGCCTGTCCCTGTGTTTGTTATTTTCAAATTAATCACTAATGTGGTTATAAAAGTACATCTTTCTGATATACTGATGATTATCTTTGTATTTTTGGTTTTTGTTTCAAGAAAGAAGGTGTAATGTATTAAGAAACACCACCAGATTTTATATGTACTAATTTAGAACTTAACTTTTGAAATGAACAGTTTATTTTCTACACTTAATTTGTTTTACACTGTCAACATGAAAATGAACTAATGATGAAAAATTTTTGCAGATTGTATATTCATATACAGCAAATACAAAAATATAGCATATAGGTAGCATGTTTCATCAAGTAGTATATGGAAAATGACTGTGTATATCTTGATCTTGTCATTATTGTAATGGTGTTATTACCCTACATTTTTTTTTTCCTGTACTGGGGATTGAAACAAGACCCTTCTCACTGAGATATATCCCCAGCCATTTTAAAAATTTTGAGACAGTGTCTTGCTAAGTCGCTAAATTGCCCAGGCTGGGCTAGAACTTTCAGTCCTCCTGTTTCATTCTTCTGTGGTACTGAGATTACCCACCACACTGGGCTACCCCCTGTATCTTGTTGGCTATGTTTTCTGCATACTGGGTGTGTGGGTGTGTGTGTGTGTGTGTGTGTGTGTGTGTGTGTGTGTGTGTGTGTGTATCCTCTAGATAGAGCTTTTCTGCATAATGAATTTGAATCTGAATCTGTTCATGACATCTAGCATGGTTTGTTCTTTTTAAATATATTTGTGTATTTCTTTTCTGTTACTTAGGAATTTTGGAGAAATCCAATCAGGAAGTTATAACAGAGAAACCTAGAGCAAGTGAAACTACTATTCCTTCAGAGCAATTACTACCAGTGAAAGAGGTAAGAAATTTTATTCATAAATAATAGCACAATCATTTCTGAGCATCCATTATGAATCGTGATGTCTTGAGTTTTCCCTTTTAGCCCTAAAAATGTTCTGATTGTAGATTGGCTTATAGGGTTTTGATAGAAATCAGCTTAGTGGTGTGGCTGTTCTCCCGCACAGTCTGTTGCATGGCAGGACAGAGATGGAAGTCAAGAGATCTTTGTTCCCATCCTGACTCAGGGTCTGCATTTTGAGAATGTGAGCTGTAGACCTTGGTGGAAAAGTGAGATAATAGAGGTCAAAAGGGGTAGAGAACAATTGTTTGAATCAGCCTTTACTTTTGTGTGTCCAAAGTGTGCTTGTTTACTGATGCGTTACCACTCTTCCCCTGCTGTGTTCTACATTGCGGAGAATTATATCTCCCTAGCTCAACTCTCTCCCTCAGGGATAATCTCAGGCAGTGGCCGTGACTTCTTTGTCTCCTCTGTGGCCCCTGCTTCCACGATACAGCACTCCCTTCATGGTCCAGTTCTACCTGGCTGATCTTCCTTGAGTTTAGCGTCCACTGGTAGCCTGCAGGCTTTAGTCTTCCATAGCACAGTCCCCTTTCTCTGCTCCTCCTGCCGTAAGAGTGGTTGTAGTTTTTTTCTGCATTTATATCTGTTGTGCTTCAAAGTCTATGTTTGATTTCTCAAATCTTCAATCACCTTTGTAATCAAAAACCTATATTAAAATTATACATTTTGCATTAACCAAAAATCAAAAGGAATATTAAGGAATTCATGTTAGGTAATAGAGACAGAGATTCAACAGACATTTACTTTATGCACAGAATAGAAAGCCATATAATTCCTTCTTTTTTCTTGAATCAACTAGTAAATGTTCTGTATTTTAAGTGGAATATGTATGATGCCTAATATTGATGGGGAAGAGAAGAAGCGAACAATTTTTCATAAAAAAATAAACTTTTAGAAGAAAGTTTCGATAAATAAAGGTTCTTGAGTTTCCATTTAAGATCTGCTATTAATGTGTTTATTTTTCCATGTTTTGAAAAGGGACTTGAGATGGGACTACATATAGATTATAGATCATCATGGGCAAAGATAATCATCACTGTACCAAAATAAGGAAAAAACCTGTCCCTGCAACCACTACAATTAATGACAATTTTTGCCAGAAAATATTTCCTTGAATGAATGAAGGATAATAATGAATAGATATGTCCCTAATGGGGAGACAAAAAAAATCAGTGTTTTTGTTTCTCTTCATTTTCATGGAAGTGGGTTCCTTTTTAAATTTTTATCATAAGTACATCCCAGGAATCACTGTCATGGCACAGGGCTGTAATCATTATACTTCTAAAGTGTCACTTATAAGAATGGAGATTCTTTACACTTAGTAGATTCAATTATTGCTTAAACTTATGTAAATATAAGATAAGAGAGCTGTGTTTCATGTCCTGTGATGTTAAAGGTTCAAACAGACTTTAGGCAGGAAAGTTCAGTTACATTGTATTATGACTATGATGAGAATAAGAGCTACTTTTTCTGATTATAGTCTTAGAGTCATAGAACTTTAGCTTTAAGAAATGAATCACCTTTATTATTTTGTACAGTATATATGAAAAGCATTAAATTAATGCTAAATGGAGTACGCATACAAGAAAATTAGGCTAATGATCATAATCTCGGTGATTTTATACTAAAATGGGACCAAAGAAATCAACTCATCTCCTATTTTTCTAACAAAAAACCTGAAATGAAGAAAAATAAGTAATTCAGTCTTCTGAATTTAGAGTCAATGACATGTTACCATCAATAAGATTACATTAAAACAGACGGAGTTTAATTCTAGGCGTAGGATCTTTGTAGTACTCATATCTTTTCAGTACTTTCAAGATCATTAGGGGATTTAGTGAAAATAAAAGTTCATAAATTTTATTGCCTTATAAGGCATAGACCAAAAGATTAAAAAAAAAAGAAAAAAATGACAACATCAACCCCTCAACCCCCTCTACTCCTCCCACACACAGAGCAATGCAGATCGCTTTAATTCATTTCCTGGAACTGAAGTAGCAGTCCCCACCACTTCATGGGCAGAGAAACTAAATAAAATTTTAAGTAAGTAAAAGTTCATAAAGGTACAGTGGTGTTTTTCTGTGAGAAATTTATTTCTTATTGCCTTTTTGGGGGGGGGCCTGTCTGGATTTCGAGATTTAAAAAGAAATCAAATATTGAATATTAAATGCTGTCTTATGTTGCAATACTTGTTAACAATAAACTATAAAACAACCATAAAAATCTAATTTAGACTTTATTAAATATATTGAATTTAAAGGTTGCTTTATGTGATAAATTGTAAGTGTACCTTTCAGCTCTCATAAAGATGATTTTATTGAACTATATTTAAGAGATTAAATTTTGAAAAAAGTTTTTGATTAAATCCACTGATGAATTAAAATGAAATGTCAGTATATTACTGTGTATAAAGAATGCACATGTTTTGTATATTGCTTTATTCACTAGGTAATATTTTTCAGGTTATAAGAATAGTTTTTATAGTGTATCAGAGAATACCTATATTCAATGTCTTGAATGAAGGCAATAATTTTGTATCTACAGAAACATTTGTTTGCTAAGTTAGGATTAATATGACTTTATATAAATTTGTATTTCAGGCTATTTTATTGGATTTTGGCTGGAGAAATGCATTTCAAGTGGTGTCTCTTCCCATGGCACACTGCATAACAACTACCGTTGAAGATTTTTGCTCAAAAATTCTCCACCAGGAGCAGAGCGAAAGGTTGTTGACTATGAGCTATGCTATGAACCTTGTACATGTCCAGCAAGTCTGGCAGGACGGTCACGTGTTTCCTGAGGAAGAAAAACCAAAGAAAATTGCAAAGGCAAGTACCAACTGAAATCCTTTCAAACTGCTGATGAGTAGAATGAGATTTCTTTTCTTTTTTCTTTTTTAAATATAAGGCCTTGAAAGAGGAAACTCTAGGTCAAATGGTAGAGTCTCTTGGCAAATACCTGATCCAGTACCAATGTTATTCTCTGCTATCCATGGGTCACTGCTACCAAAAAGGATTTACACCTCTTGCTATCCTTTTGCCCCATTAGTCTGAAGCAATGTAAACGGGGCCTCTGGGATGGAGAAGGAGACGAAAAAACTGCTTGTTTCAGTTTTAGCTTTGAATGACTCTAGGGGAAGTGTAGAGGTTGAAGAAGATGATTGTCTTTTTTTGGTTTGGGCAATTAAAATATCTTTATTTACTAAATGGACATTCCATGTCACTAGTGTCAGTCTTAATATCTTTACAACCCTTTTAATGTCACAAAAAATACTGAGAAAATAGGAAGTAGATAAATATTGTTAAATAGTTACTCAACACTAAGTCCACCATAACTTAGGCAACTTGAGGTGTCAGAACATTCCCTAGGGAGCTCTGTTGGCTTTACCTTCCCATCCAGCAACCCTCCCCCATCATTAGAAAAACCATGTACACAGTAAAATGTGAAAAGCCAGACAACATCCCTTCTGCAGTGGCTGACTCCTTCCGACATGAAAGTGCCACGAGATTCTTTCTGTTGTTTGTTATTTATTTAAATTTAACTGATATTTATTTGTAGTGTTTGACTTAAAAAAATCTTCAATGGACATTTAGCGAAAGAAAATTAGGATAATTTCAAAATAAGATAAACAATAGCAAGGGCACATATTTTCTGCATTCTATTAACTCCACATAAAGGTATGGTCAAGTAAAGCTGGTTCATGAGTTTTCCATAATGTCTGTCTGGTAAGCATAAGTTTTGAAGGTTATATATAGAGAAACGTCATTTTGGTATTTCCTTATTTGACATGAAACATTTAACTTTCTGCAACTGAGAAATTGATTATTATAAAGCTGCGTCACTGTATTTACGTTTGATGCCAAATTCATTATTTAGGAATTTGGCTCCACTGTACATAAATTACACGCTGCTGTCAGAATACAAATAACTCAGCGCCACATTTATTTCTCCCTAGTTTTGTTCTGACATCATGGAAAAACTTGACACAATGGTTCCATTGGCTCTGGCATGCAGAGATGATTCTTTTCAGGAAATTAGAACAAACTTGGTGGAGGCCTGTTATAAAGTGGCAACAGCTGTCCTGGAAAGACTGCAAGAGAGAAGCAAAGAGGTTCCTTCCCGGGCACCCCTGAAAAACCTGCTCACGGTCCTCTCCACAGCAGTGTATGTCTTCCAGCACTTCACACAGTATGATAATTTGATGAAAGAAACTACTCAGAAGTGAGTGTCATTTAAATGAAGTTGATGGCCATGTTAAAGAAACATGTAATCTTCAGATATCACCGGAGTGAAATTTTGATGATAATATTTGAGAAGGAGAAAATAGTAATTAGCATGGCAAATTATTTTCCTTTGTCTTGACTAGCAAATGTCAAAAAGGTGGAGCCTAGTGTATGCTAAACTATATATGCAGACAGTAAGAAGGGTAAATCTCCCTACGGGTGTCTCAAAAGAGCAACTGTTTTCTGCATGTTATTATGGCGTAACTGAATGTAGCCCTTCCGTTAAATAAGACACATTAAACTGGCCACAACGGAAAAAAAAGAAAAGAAACTTGTTGTTCTCCCAGATATACTCATTTGTGAAATATTTACTTATCTCTTTTGTTTCTAAGACAAACGGGCTGTTAAGCACTGCCATGGGGAATAAATAAATGCCTTTTAATCTGTTTTAATGACCAGGGTAAACGTATTGCAGGACATCTATTTAGTACTAGACTATCCATAATATTTGAAGAGGCAGCATCTACCAATCTTAACTCTCATACTCAGCAGTCTAAAATTACAAAATGTTTTCTGTGTATAAATAAAAATCACGACAGATATTGTCATATACTCTCCTCTCTAGAACTTCATATGAGCCCTTGTGAAGGGAATATGTGGACCTAGCAGCCCGGTGTGACCCCCACGAATCTAGTCTATATTCTTTATTCAGCATTCATAGCCTCTTAGTTATGAAAGAAAACAGTGAACTATAAATAGCTGAAGATAAAGGAAAAATAAATTTGGCTTTATGGTATTTCTTTAATTCTCCTAAGTAGTCAGATGTTGTGATTCATATTTGAATTTATAAACAAAATGTGCCAGAAATCATTTTATTTCTGTGGAATATTTTAAAACAGTTTATGAGATAATTGGCATCTACAAAATTACAATTTTTTAAAGAAAAAGAATGTGTTTGTGGCATGTGTGATAGCTTTATAGAAGTTGGTTCTGACAAGTGTATGTCATTCTCTGGTAATAACGATAACCTAACACCTAAATAACGCACCGATCTCTAATAATAGGCTTGCAACGAATACTTTTAGTTTTGAATGATGTATCGACAATGCAGTTTGTCTCAAGTTGAAGTGCATATTTGTAGAACAGCAGATGTACGTTTTCAAAGGACTTGCAAAACAAAGACCAGCTTTTTCTTTTTTTTTTTCTCCCCCCTTTTCTTTTTGGAAAGCGAACGCGGATGAGGGCTTCGGCTTTAGGAGGAAATGAATGATTGATACCTAATAATCAGAACCATTTGTAGTCCTGGAGATTGTTACCTCCTACCGCACAGGTTTTAAATCTCTGTCTCTTTGATGGTTCCCTCTGAACAGACCCATATTCCTGGTGCCTGTCCAGCGATATAAGGAATTCATCAACACTGTACAGTTTCAGGTTACGGACTACTGCGTCAGAGTTTGTGCTACAAGCATTTTACAGGATGCTGAGAGCCACCACTGGGATGACTACAAAGCTTTTTATGAGGTGTGAAGTTAAGTTTACTATCCTTCCTTTTTACACAAATATGTTTTACTGCCTACCTGATTTCTGGCTAATTAAAAACATGAGCTTGGCATTACTAACATACGAAGGCTGTTAGGATAATATTTTTTAAATATTGAATTTGTACCTAGGGAAAACAGTTTTTAAAAACCTGAAATAAATTAGACATGAGAACTCTCCTTCTGTTTAAAAGTAAAAATAACTTAATTTGAGCTGCAGGGTTGTAGTACTGTATAAGTTGGAATATAACAAGATAAAATGAAAACACTAAGAGATAACAATACAAAAATGCCTTGTATTTTTCCAAAGGTATGGGTTATGGGTATCCTTGTTTTTTTTTTTTTTTGTTTGTTTTTCTTGTTGTGTATTTCCATCTATGTTTGATAAATATTTTTTGATAGGCAGCTGTTCCTATGAATGCACTTTAAGACTCATCTGATCATTTTATCACTTACCTATTTTTATTTAGCCCATGCTCTGAAATCCCACTCTACCAATTTAAAGCCCACTGATGTCCCGTCCACCTGAACTGTGGGTAAATTAAAATGATTCACCAAGCTTCATTAATGTCTTCGTCTCTAAATTCCATAGACGTTACCTGCAGACCACAACATTTGAGATTCCTCAAAGCTGATTCCATGAAAAGGTGAAACATCTGTGACATTTTCATAAAAGATAACTGAGTTTTTTTGATAAAAAATAATTCAGCAGCCACTCCCGCTTTCATTTGCTTTTCCATTTCACCTTTCACTCTGGATTAGTTTATGATTTCGGTTTTTCTTGATCGTCCTAACCACGATGGAGTATTTGGAAAAACAGAGTGTGGTTTTATCCCACAGTCACTCCCGTCACCTCGCTGGTGCGGACGATCCCTGTGGCTCCATTTATGCCTGAGTTATCGTGAGAAATGTTGGTAGGACACAGAGGAGAAGCTAATAAGAAGTTCTTTTAAAGCACTTTCCACTTTTTCGAAGGCCATTTCATCTCTCCTTACAGGCCGTTCCCAGACAGCTTTTCTTCTTGCAAAAGCATCCACACAGGGCTTTCCATACTTGACAGACTTCAAACAGTAGTGGCAGCAGTGAGGAGAAGGAGAAAGAAAGTGGTGTGTTGCAGCTGGTAGCCTGAGATAAGAATGCAAGTATCGGGTCTTCCCCTCTCCTGGCAGCATCACAGCCTCCTTATTTGCTGGGAGGTAAACAGAAAGGTTGAAAATGAATCCATCTCATGTTTCAAACTATTTCAATATGTCAGGGTACTAATGAGCCATTTTGTATGATGTTTGCAGTGAAGAACGGGTAGCATCTCTGTAAATGTTCAATATAGAGGTATTCTGTTTCCTCTTATGCAAATTGGGAACTAGAATAGTTGTACAGTATAAATAAGTGGATGCATTGAGAATCTGTTATTGAAGTTACCAAGTATTTTTTTAAATAAAAAAACCAAATTACTATGTAACACATAGTTCTTAGATCTTATGACAAGGCTTTAGCTTCAAGGACAGAAATAACGAGATAGTTACCCTGTGATTACATGGTATCGTAGCTTCCATATATTTACTTGGTCAGTAGTTACAATTTAATTGCAGAGTTAGTGATTGTTATTTATGCTCCGAAAAATAAAGTGATACTGATTTTCTATTTACCAAAAATAGGAGCCTTCTAAAAATAGCACTGAATTTAAACTGTTTAGTAAGTGTTGTACCTGATAGGGTTTTACCTCGCTCACTGCATCCTTTCTCCTCCTCTCTCCATCATTCCATCAGATCTATGAACTAGAACTCGTGTGTTTTGGCAGCCTGTTTTGAGAGGAAAGGAGATGATATCTGCTTGACTATAGGCAAAGTATGAGATAGAGATCTCAGGGGAGCCCGCCACTATGTGCAGAGTATAGTAGAGAAAGAGTGAAAAAATTTAAAAGACACAGAGAAGTATTTGGTCATGTTTTTTGATAGCAACTAAGTCCTAGGTATGTCATTTCCATTTTCTAAACTGTGAGGTTGCAAGAGTTAAAGAGGAGAGCATCTCTCTCTGACAAGGGGCTGGTTGGATGCACAATGGGTGTTCAGATTACATGTTTAAAACTCAAATTAGTAAAGTTGACATCTGCTCAATTTTAGGAACTTGTGTTTTCCAATAGTCAGAGAATAAAGAATTGTCTGTTCAAAGATAATATTGAGTGACTTGTATAATAAAGCCCAGCTGCTTGTTTCCTGATATATAATATAAATAAAAGCTCACATCTGTTTACATTGTAGTGGGTCTGCAGAAATAACAGATGTTTACTAGCAGAATGCTTTTGAAATGACAACAAATAGGGAAACAGGTCAGAAAAAAATAGATGAATCACATTTAGTTTAATGAAAACCCATACACACATTGAAGTTGTATGCATTTTAAAGAGAATTTTTGAACAAAGGACCGGTTTGGAATTCTTAAGTAAATGTGAAATTTATATTAAAAACTCTTAAAGTGAATATTTTTTACTTGTAGGAGATTAAATCTGTGTTCCTAAAGTTTATTTTTATTTTCTCATTTATGATTGAAAGGTAGATATTAAGGAAATTTGAGGTTCATATTTCTATGATTTTGATACATTCTGTTGATCGCATTAGGGTAAACACACATCCATTGCCAAGGGGAAAGTTAGTCATACTGGACACCACACTGGATCATTTCAAGGCAACATAAAAAGTATGAGGGACCCGGGAATCAAGCTTTAAAACTCCTTTCTTAGTTTGAAAAGGATTCTTTGTCATAAAACACACACCGTAAAGAAAGCGTAAGAAGCTGTAATTTTGCTGCTTTATCACGATGATTTTTTCCTAACCAGTTTAGATGCACATCTAGTTAGGAAGTCAGAAGCCAGGAGTTGAAGTCCCCTTTGGTCTGAGCTTGACTCTGACATTTGATGCCAAGTTTCCTGTCCAAGGAATAACAATTCATTTTCTTTTTTCTTGCTTTATTTGAAATTTGTTTGGGTACAGTAAATGCACACATTTAGTAGGTTAAAATTTCCAAATAAAATTTACTGCAACATTTGTACAATTTAATTTATGCTATAAGATGTGTTGCATAGGGAACCACATAATGCCCTTGAGGAAAAATTTCCACAGTTTAAAATGAGACTGGTTTTATTTATTCTTTGGGGAGAAAATGAGAGATGGTCTCTAGGCAAAATGAAGGCAAGGAACAACAATTCTACTCACTTTTCAGTGCCATTTGAAAGTCAATAGATAATAACTACAAATGATTATTATGACAGTGACTACAAATGGTTTTAGTAATCAAAGAAACTGCCAGAAGAATAACATATGAAGAAAATACTTACAGGCATATCTGCATAAGAAACTAACAACTTTTGATATAAGAGAAGAGCAGATTTTTTTTAGATGACATTTATTTGGAAATGTGAATAGTGGAGAAAGCAAAAATTTTATGTCAAAGTGAATTACTGTACTTTGAAATAAAATAGGAAATTTTACTAGTTAATTTTTTATATATTAACATAATAGAGATAATGTTCGTAGAATGCATTCTACTCTTCTGATTTAAATAACTGTTTTGATCTGGTCTGAAGAAATGAGGTCAAACAGTTAGCAAACCTCCCCAAGAAGGTGTTACCTAATTAATGCTCGCAAATCACTTGGGGCTACCTTCCACTTTCTGCCTGTTCCTCTTGGCCAGGGCCGCTGTGTTCTCCCTCTGCAGTCAGGGAGACTTTAGTACACAGAAGAATCTGTAAGGGATAAGAGAGAATGTAGCCCCTCAAAGGATGGAATTCCGTAAAAATGCTAAGAAACAATGATAACATGTGCCTTAGCTTTACAAAATTTTGTAAAATTACACTACTCCCAGTATGTGTTGTTGGTTACAGTACTGTTATTGAATTGCCATAGGCAAAATAGTCTAATATAATAATCTTCAATAGTTACACATCCCACTTGGTTTCATGAATATTGATAAGCTGTAGCTTGTAAGTTTATTTTCACCCTTTTCATTTCTTTATAATGTGAATTCTGAAAGAGTTATACAGTTATCTCAGTGACGCTGATAGTCTCAGAAAAATATACCTCTTTAGCTAACTTAAACAGATTTTAACTTTACAAGAATCAGCATATTATCTTAAACCAGCCGGCAGAACTTGTTTAGCAGTTATAAAGCTGATTGTTTGAAGCAAATTTTAAATGCTAGACCAGGAGTAGGTAAGTCAGGGAGATGGTAGGTTAAATTCTTGTGGTCTGGATTTGCATTAGAATATCTGGTCTCATATTTGAAATAAAACATATGTTCCTTTGTCGATGAAGATGTTTAACATCTTGTCAAAAATCTTTCTTGGTCATCTAGTGTGTCAGACTCTCCAGCTATTTCCTTTCAGCCTGAACTAATTAGGTTCATAGGAAGCGAACTGACATTTTGGAAGATGTGATTCTATTGTTTAATGTGTGCTTGTTTTGCAGGGGGAAAGATGCTCCTTCTCACTCCAGATGTGGCATTATTTCTACTGGGCTCTTCATCATGATCTGTGGACCATTTTTCCCCCTAAGTTAGCCCAGGAGATGCTAACAGAAGTGCTGGAAAAATCCTTGGGTCTCCTGGCTTCCAGATATGCTCAGGCCCATCCAAGTTGCAAAAGAACTCCACAGATAAGGTACCTGATGATCTGAACACCACTGCTTTGCAGGAAAATCTTTTCATCAGTTGGTATAAAGGAGCATGCGAGTCTGAACCTCAAGACATAACTCGTCGTATATGTAATGTGTTTCTAACATCTGAAAAGAAACCGTATTCAATTCTTCTGGGGTATTGAAGTGGGAATGTGGACCTTGAATCAAAATAACTTGGCTCTGATTTTCTTCTTCAAATTGTATATAGAACCCATTTGTGGCTAAGAAAGTACTCAAGACATCTTGTAATCTAGGACACATGTACACAAACGTTAGTAAGATTAAGAGAGAAGATCAGGGTCCTGAAATGGAGTACAAAGCAACCGTGCTGATGCAGCAGTTAATTTGACTTTGAGCTTCTAGGCCACCAGGGAATTTTAGTTTATTATTTTGTTAAGGCTTTAAATATAGTAGTTTGTCTTCATTAAAGAAACTACTTTGTCTCATCATTTTTCTTCTTAGTATATTCTAATTCTCCCTTTTTTCTTTTCCTTTATTTGTTTTCTGTTCCCTTTCACTATGTATTACTAAAGGCTGGTTCAACAACATGTAAAATAACAGAAATTGAAGCATGAAAGTCACTGGCTTACTGGGTTTTAAATGCAAGCCTGAGTAATAGGGCAATCCTATGAGTTACTTAGGCAATGAATATTATGTAAGTGGGCTTACAAGACAACAGTAATCTGTATGAAGAAAAGACTTATTTTTAAAATATTCTGTCTATGCCTAGGAAGCACAAGGCCCTGAGTTTGATTCCCCAGCACCCCCACATCAATATTCTACCTAAGGTGATTAAAACCTGTCTTTTAGGTCTAAAAGGTGTTTTTTGTTGTTGTTTTTGTTTGTTTGTTTGTTTGTTTTGTCTTTTGCCCAGGAAGAATCATTTCCTGATCATGTTCTTGTAAAGTATGCTGCAATTTGAAGAGTGTTTAGGTCCTGCTACAGTGTTTCATAAATATGGTATTTTGCACAGGCTGTTTTGAATTACTCCCCATGCCATTTTAAAGAAAAAAATGAACTCTGAAGAATAGATGGAAAATTCCTTTTGAGAGTAAAGAATACCTTTATTCTTTTTCTTATGTAGTGTAAATCACTTTTGACTATGAGGTGGCAAGACATTATGAGATATTTGTGGAATCAGATTTACTGTCAGCTCATGAAATAGGTAGTATATTTAATTAATTAACTGTACTGTGGAGACTTTTGATTTTTATTTTCTGGATGGTTGCGTAAAAATGCCAAACAAAACAAGAATTATTGCTTCTAGTTTTCATATGCAAAATCTATAAATATTTTAATTTTAATGGTTAATCCTAAACTATCATCATTGTGGAAATGAGATTATATCAGGGGGGTGTGTCTTGTCCTGGGTTAGTAATTGTCAATTTAGCAATTAGAGAAAGTGAATTAGAGCTACAACTAAAGATGATTATTAATGGTTTTAGTATTCCAGTAGCTTCCAAGTGTCATGTAACCAAAACCACGTATATGGTTTATACATATATATATATTTATATATATTACGTTACTAATACATAGCAATTCATTATATATAATAAATCTGAGGCCTAAATGTTATTTTAAAAGATTCCCAAACTTATTTTTCTTATCACTTTAAACTTTCCATTTTCCATTTCTTCAACTTTGAATTTAAAAGAAAAAAAGAAAATTAACTGAAGTCTGTTCAATTTAGTCATATACCAAAAAAAAACTTTAAATATATCTTTGAGTTCTTATTAAAATTCAAGAAAGGGAGAAAGAGGGATACAGAGAGGATGGCTAATGTATGAGGGGTACAGTTGGATAGGAGGAATAACGTCTAATGTTCTATAGCACGTTGCAATGACTATGGTTGATGACAATTAATCATCGAATATTTCAGAATAGCCAGTAGGATTTTGAATGTTCTCAACACAAACAAATAATACTCTGTAGTTCTAAGGTAATAGGTATGCCAGTTACCCTAGTCTGATCATTATGTGTCATATTCATGTATTATAATGTCATATTATACCTCATAAGTATGTATAATTACTATATGTCAATTAAAAATAAAAATATATTTTAAAATTTAGAATCTCATGAAAGGTGGAAAGAAAGAAATAAGTTTATGACTAAAATAAATAACAGCATATTTTCCACAATTGATTTAATATTGGAAATTTATGAAGTTATGCTCATCTCCATTAGTGCTTCTTTGGCCACTTCTGTTTACTGCCCAATGTTGGCAGGACTCTACCCCACATTGTGACTTCCTTTCAGCAACTTGCGCAAGGGTGAGGAGAGCTGTTCTGCTCTCAGATTTTACCTACCACATTTATGTTGGTAACAGGAAATTCTTCTCTGCATTTAGCTGCTATTTTGCTCAGTACAGTTTCAAGGAAAATCTCATGAGTTTCTGGGATAATTTTAATCCTGATCATGAAAGTAAGCGTTTTTTAAAAAGCATTCCTAGAATGTGAGTTGTTACGGACTTCACCATCCCAAAAGATAACGGTGTTAAAGATTGTATAACACCTGGAAACCTAGAAGGTATCTTTAACGCTTTCTATGTTTGCTCTCTAACATCTAACCAAATCTTTTCTATTCTTACATGTGCTTAGAATCATGTAAGGATCACAGATGAAAATGTATATACCAAGCAGAAAGATTATTCGGTTTAACATGATTCTCCTTTTATTCCCAATAGACTTGATGTCACAACAATTTTGATATGCACTGAGAACATGTTATGGTCAATTTGCACATCTGTACAGAGACTTTTGAATCCTCAGGAGTATAAAGATAAAATTTTTAAAATCCATATCCATTGTAATAATTTGCTTACAACTTTAGCCATTTTGACCTCACCATTAAGGGAGTTATATAAGTAAGTATCAAATATGTATTATTTTTAGCTATGTTAATATATAAAATAATGTATTTAACAAAGTTATTTTCATGTCACTTATCAAATTGTGTTAAGTAGCAAGTAAATTTTTGAAATGTATTTTTGATATTGTGAATTGGTCTGGTTTATAAAATGACATCAACTAAGAGAGGTTTCTTAATTCTCAAGGCAATTTAGGCCCACAAATGTCACATCTCTACTCATCAGTTCCATTCAGTCGGTCAGATTCCCAGAGGGTCCAGAACATTTCAGCTTTACTTTTTGCATTAGGTTATCAAATTATCTTTATGAGTTGGTTATCTTACTCACTCCTTGATACTATATAAAAAAGAACAGTTGCTTCTTACTCTTTTGAAAATTTTATTTTAGGTTTTAATTTTGTATAATTTGCTCTAGTAAAAATAAATTTAAAAAAATAGTTTTAATATATGTCCAATTCTACAAGACCTACTAGCGTCATGCTTTCAATAAAACTGCCATAGATTTGCACTTTTTTCTTCTGTTTTGTTTTGTTTTTGGTGCTGGAGATTGAACGCAGAGCCTTGTGCCTGCTAGACAAGCACTCTACCATTTGAACTAAATCCCCAATTTAGATTTGTACTTTTAATATTAAAATTTAATGTCTGAAATAGAAATAAGTAATGACATTAAAAAAAAGGTTTAAGTATTTTACTTAGCTAAACAAGACTTGAGACATTTAAATTTTTGAACTACTTGATTTCTAGTTAATCTGATTCGCATTCATAATGTTGTAGAAGAGATTGGAATAGGTATAATTTAAACATTAATATCATTATTAAATCCTCCTCCAAAATTATCAATGTCATACTGAAAAGAGTAAATAATTGTGTGTTTTTTAATTTATTGGATAACAAAAATTTCACATAGTATTTCTACTTCTTAGGCTAAAATATGTGAAGTATTCCTTTCTATAACATTCCAGTGAAGGTGGGATACACAAATCATGATTTTTCATAAATTTTAAGACTTTTGTTTAGGTTATTCTAAGAGTAATTAACAACTTTGGTTTCAATTTCCCTATAATTTTCACCTACTCTTGGACTTTCAACAAGCTCATTATTTATAAACTATTCCTTCTAGCAACCCAAGTTGAGAACTAATTATAGAAATGGAAAATTCTTTCAGCAAGGGGAAGAAACAATGAGATAAATCGCCGTAAGGTTGAAATTATATACATAATGGTTCATAATCATAAAGAGCTTAAATCTGAAGCCCATAATAAATCCTGGTAAACTAAACTGATTTAGCATAGATGAAAAAATTGCTATGCTCTCAGGTCACTGGGTCATTTCATCTAAGAGGAAGGCCCTGTGAAAATCAGGAACAAAGTTGACAAATTTCATGGATTGGTCATGGTGAGCAATATTGAATTTCATGGTTTGTCACAGATGAATTGAAAATTTTTAACCCCCCAATGCATTTGCAAAACAAATAAATTAATATCAAAGATTGTATATTTTAATAATAATTATATAACATACATTCATTAATGTTAACCTATGACCTTCTGATCCATTTTTTACAACTATGCAAATACTCAAATCTTTATGATTTGTGTCTTAGATATTGCATTGTAACCTCATCCAGCAAATTTAAATTATTAATTTCAACCAGAATTACAGAACATTTTACACCAAGAATTTGGACTTTCTTAATGTAAAACATAGATAGCTATATTGCTTTCAAGCATGAACAAAAATCCAGATATATTTTAATTCCTTTTAAATATTTCTCAATTTAAAAATTCACATGTTTTATTCTTTCATGTTGATTTAATTTTATTGTTGTTTTTGTAGAATGCAAATCTAATCTTTGAGATAGATTTTGACTTTTGTTGCCAGACGAAATTTACAGGGCAGCATATTCTTTACCAGCTAGGGGAAAATATATGTATATTGCAAGAACCCTAGTAACTCACTGAGTTTCTTTTCACAGCTGGAATATTAAGTTGTCATATTATTAGCATTTTAGAAAAAATTGTCTGTGTCTCATGTTAAAAAAATTAAACCGTATGCTTTGAGTAATGGGTGAAAAGTAACAATCAGATGTTGATAGCATTGAATTTTTATAAACTGTGCCTACCATTTGTCATTCAGTGTGATATGTCTTTTTAAAGGTGATTGTCTTTATTTCAAGTACTTCTGACAGATAAACTGAAAATGTTTTCCTTTCCAAGCTTAGTGTAGGACCACTAAATCCCAAGGCAGGATTACATGATTTAAAAATCTTTTCAGGAAGAATGAAACCTGTTCCCAAAAATGTGTATGTTCTTTTTTAAGTTGCCTTTGTAGATTTCTGTTAGAATGTTGTGTGCGGAGTACTTTAGATTTGTCCTCCAGGGAAAGAGACCTGCTGAAACATAAAATATTCACCGTGTATTTCCCCAAATGCTTATCACTTGTAGTTCTTTGCGAAGGCAGTTAAGCTGTGCATTTGGAAGCATATTCACACACACATTCACACACACACACACACCACACAGTGCTCTCCTAAGTTGTAGTTTGATGCGTAGAGCATTAGTTTTTGCTTGACTATAGCAAGTTAGAAATTAATCACTAGAGAGCTAGGGGTGTGGTTCAGTGTTGTACACATAGCCCAAGTTTCAATTTCCAGCACCTTTCCTATGGCAAAATTAACTTCTACATGTTCAGTAAATGGAATTTGATTTTAATTCAACAGACATTGTGGTCTCTCGAGCCCCCCGTGATTAACTACGGGGTTGTAAAAGTAAGCAAAATGTGAAGTCATTCAGGAAAATCTGATGATACTTTTAATGCTATAATTAAATAATAAATTTACAATTTTCCATAGTGTTTTGATGTATCATATCAAAATTCTAAAAATAGAAAACTTTTGAAAGTTGAGTGCTTCTACATTTAATGACATGGGAGAGCAAGATTTCAATGCAAATGCCAGTACATCAGGCAAGGCTGGGTCATCACAGACAAGGCGAGTGTTGGCTCCAAACCCAGGAAGGGTGGAACCATATTGGCTTCCACTTGGTCTCACTAAGAAGGTCTTTGAGCCACTAAGTTCATAGATATTCCAATGCTATGTCCATAGCTGTGCCTCAAAGCAATGTTAAGTCTTTTGAGGTCATATCCTCATTTTGTGTAGTTTTTTTTTTTTTTTTGGACTATGCCATTATATCTCAGAAAACAAATATTTAAACTAAATCTTTTTCTCATGACCAGAATGGCTGACACTATTTGGAAAACAGTTAAGCAATTTCTCAAAATATTAACATTGAATGTGCTTGTGTAAAATAGTAAGCATATGGTTTTCTGACCCAGAAAGGAAAACATATGCCCACACAAAGATTTGTGCAGTAATGTTCAAAGCAGCATTTTAAGTAATAGCTCAAAGTGATACAACCCAAATGTCCATCAGCTGGTAAACAGAGAAACAAAATGTGGCCGATGTATACAGTGGAATATTATTTAGCAATAAAAAGACTAATATACTGAATTTTAATATACAATTAGAATGAACCTTGAAAACATGATAAGTGAAGAATAATACAACATAACAGATATAAGAGAATATTTTTTCATTACTTTCGTGAGAAATATACAGAGTAGGTAAATTCATAGAGACAGAAGGTAGATCAGTGGTTGTCAGGAGTCGATGGGAGAAGGAAAAGCAGGGTGGCTGCTACTAGGTACAAAGTTTCTTTTAGGGTTAAAGATAATGTTCTAAAATTAGATAGTAATGTAGGTTATGCAATTCTGTGAATGTAGTGGAAACACTTCCATTGGAGACTTCAGATGTGTACAATGAATGACATATCTTAATACAACTCTCAAAAATGAATATAGATTGAATGGAAATGAAAATAAAAATATTTAAAATATACAAACTAAACTGGACATAGTGGTACATGCTTGTGATCTCAGCAGAAAGTCACAAGTTCAAGACCAGCAACTTTATGACTTAGCCAGACTCAGTCTGTCTGTCTGTCTCTGTCTCTGTCTCTCTCTTTCTCTCTCTCTCTCTATATATATATATGTGGAAGGTAGCTCAGGATGCAGCTGAGTGTGAAGGCCCTGGGTTCAAGTCCCAGTACTAAATAAATAAATACATAAATAACTTCACTTTTTTGTTTTAGCCATTTTGTTAGATGAGGTATGCCCCTTTGTGTACCTTCCTCTAATTATTTTGAAAGGGAAAAATATTTTTAAAAAACGTAAAACCAAGCAGCTTCCTCTGTGGTCCTAGCAAGGTAAAGTGCTGGGAAAGGACCAGCCACCACTTTTGGAGCCGGCCTGGGCCCAAGAGCTTTGCACAGTCCCTCCCTTACTGGGGTCTGGTCTTGTTTTCTCCAGCCACCACACATCCTGCTCTTCACCTGCTCTTTGCTCTGTGTCTTCCCAGATGGCCCCACATTCATCTTCCTTGCTGACAATACCTTCTATTATCCTTTCTTTTGCCCCACCATGTATTTACTATATCCACTGTGAATGAGGCACTGTGGCAGCCATTTCTAATTTAAAAGCACCATTTTCTAACCTCAGAGTGGTGTTTTCATTGTGAGAAATTCAAGCCAGAGGGTGGAAGATGTGTAGTGAACCATCATTTACTCCAAGTGTTTTTACCTTGATCTCTCCCACTTAATGACATTTAAAGCAATATTTGGCCCTAGAGGTAACACTATTTTCTTTTTAAAGCAAAGCGGTGACTTTTAGAATGGTCTTTAATTCTTGAAGTGGATTGAATTTGGTAATGTCTACATATTCACAATTGCTTAGGATGGAGGATATTGAAAAGGCTCACATGTTTTCAATTATCCCAGGTATTTAAGTGCTGTCTCAATAGTTCTGTTTCAAATGAATTCTTTTTCAAAGCTATGGTCTTCTGTTGATATTTTTATTTATTGAACACTTCCACTTCCAGTAACCACAGCACACAAGGTGGTTACCTCCTGCAATGCGAGGCCTCTACCTCCATAGACCTCATACTCTTGGGCTACCTTAATTCCTTAGGGCAGGTTTATTCCGTAGTATCATATTATGAGGTCAGATTCTGCCGGGAGGGCAACCAAAATCTGAGTGACACAAGGAAAGCATAAATCCAGCTAAGTCTTTTTAGCTTTCAGTTATTCTCACTTTTTATATGTCCTGGACTTATTTCATACTAGTAGTTAGCTATGTAAGCCCAGAAAGCCAAATTTTTTTTATGTGGGGGGGATAGCACACATGCAGATCAGAGAACCAAAAGAAAATAGATGTAGGATTGAGTGCTAGAGTGCTATGGCATGGTCAGCCCAGAGGCAGGATGATGTCAGTGAGAGGGAAGGTGCTCGGTTCACTGATGTTGAAGGACAGACAGAAGCAAGGACTTTCCCCAAATTCAACTTTTCCCCCTAAGCAAAGGTCTTTGTAGAGTCGGTTAATTTGGAAGTGAGCAGAAATGTATCCTGCTTCTGCTTATAGACACTTATTTTTAAAGTATTTAAACTTGCTATATTAAAATTCTTTCAAGTTCTTGCAGAAAATGTAATGCTGTAGCTGATACAATTATATTTTATTCTCTGCTATGAATTATTCAGAGCATCCTCTTTTTGAACTGTATACCAAAACATCATTAGAGGTTATCTAATACCTAGCTCATAATTTCATCCTCCCATTGAGGTTTGTGGGCCAATTTTCACCCCGTTATACTCTCCAGAATAATGAAACTAATTTGGGATCTTGCTGTGGAATTAAATGCTCATACAGATCCCACCCCCTCTGAGACCATAAACATCTGCCATAACATCTCTTATAGCCAAATAACCTTACTATTTACTAGTATGAAGGAGAAACTGTCAGTGGAGGAGAAGGTCCTGGCAGAAATGTCCTAGTAAATACTGTATTGCCAATAGATTTTAGTGGAAGAAATTTTGGCACTACTCACCCTACCATTATTATTAGGGCCTCATTATTTTTTCTACTATGAGGATAAAACTGTAACTAAGCAACCGTGTAGACTATTAGGAATTTTATGCCAGTTTTGAGATAGTCACAGCCCTTAAGATCAGTTTGCATTTGTCATCAAACTGACTCCTTCCCTATGCCGAACCTTTATTTTATATGCAGCACTTTGCTAAGTCTTTTATATACCTTTTTAACAGACTTCTCAAACTGATCCATTCACCCCCATTTTACAAATGGGAAAACGGAGGCTAAGTAAATTGCCAAACCATGACAGGAACTCAGACTACCTGGCACCAACGCTCCTGTCTGAGCCCACTCGCTGCTTTTAAATGGCCTTTGGTGACCCCACCCGTGGGGCATGGAGCAGACAGAGAGTAGATGTGAAAAGATCAGAGGCAGAATTAAGTCCCGTGAAGGAACGATGCAAAGACCTAGCACAGAGAGGTGGCGAGAAGGGACGTGAGTAAACAGCGGCCAGGGAGAACTTGTTAGGGCTGATTCTGAGGCTGAGCAGTCTGTGGAACCGGCTAACCACGACCAGGGGGCGTCACAGAGAAGTGAGGTGGCCCCCGGATAACCGGGCACAGGGGGACCTCCACAAAGGGCTCAAAGAAGCAAAGGGAAGTAGGTACTGGCTGTGGTCCTCTGTGTCTCTGTCTGGCCCAGGCAGTCTCTGCTGCTCACTCGGCAAACCCTTCCTGTCTTGTCCACTCCATCCCCCATCCCCAGCTGTCACTTCTGCCCCATCTCCTCTGTCTCCTGCATTCCCTCTTCCCAGCTCTCTTGCTGCACAGGTCCCTTCCCTGCACCCTCGCTTTGTCGGGCTGTCTCTCCAGACCCTGGTCCTTCGCTGGGAGACTGCCCAGCAGTCCTTTGTACTTGTGACAGCCCTGTTGTCTACTTTCAGGCAGCTCCTCCTTCCGTTCTTCACTTTGTTCAACCCCCTGACCTTGCCCCATCCCACCATTTTTTGACAGATGGCCTTGCCTCTGTACTTTTCTAAGAAAATCCAGACTATCATGAATGTACTTTAATGTCTCACATCTATTATTAATACTTATTTTGATCATCTTCACTTCCATATCCCTTGACTGATCTCCAATCCATGTGTTCCTTCTCCTAACTGAGGAAAATCTTTTCACCTGAGCATTTGATAACATTTACCACCTACTCCATGGCTTTGGTCTTTTAAATATTCATTCTATCATCTGGATCCTGCCCCTAAGTGTCTTTGCATTAAAAGTATTCCTCCTTTGTCACTGTGTTTCTACTTAAAAACGGGTCACTTACATTGCCACCGTTGCACCTGCCATTCGCAGTACTCTGTAAGTGAACTCCTGCCCTTCTCAAGCTAAGACAGAGGCATAAATAGCCAGTCACTAACTTCAAAGGATTCTTTTTCTTTCCACCCTCTTCACAGCTTTTGACATTATTGGCTGTTTTCTCTTCCCTTTATTTCCATAACATCATTCTCTCCAGGTTCATTCCTTACTTCTCTGATTATTCCTTTTTTGTTTCATTTGAATGCTTCTTTTTCTCACATCTCACCCTTTAAATGTTGATGTGTTCCAGAGATCTGTCCTTGACCCTCTTTTCATCATACATTCTTTCTTTGGGTGAACTCACTCGCTCACTCAGCTTCACCCTTCTGCTGATGGCTTCTACATCAGTATTTTCAAAGTAGGTATCTCTTGTATGTGCTAGGTCAGTTAAGTCCAGATTCCTATTAGATGCTTCTTCTGATGTATTTAAAATTATTTTAGCTCCCACAATACATCTAAAATTAAGAAAAGTACCTGTAAATTGACCTTGGCTACCCGATTTCCCTTAACTTTCCCCTTCTATCTTCACCCTCACATGATCTGCAACTCCATGTCATTGGAGATGAATATCATTAATTCTATTAATTATTGAATTATTGAAAGGGTATTTTCATTACCCTTGATCTCCTCCAGGGCACCCTCCCCACTGCTTCTGAAGTGAATCTTCTCAAGTGTGCACCTGCTGCTGTCACTCCCAGGCCACCGCCGTTAGCGAGTCCTCATGGGTGCTCCGAAGCCTCGGCTCCTTGGCAAAGCCTGCTGGAACTATTCTCACCCCTCTCTAGGTCACACAGTGGATTGTATGGGATGGAAATATTATAACTTGACTTCAAATCTATTTAAAGAATTTTGTTCTGACCTATAATTTAGTGAGGAAAAACAACTTTCAAGGAGAGGGTGATATATTAAAAGTCTGAAGAAATTCCAAGTATTGTAGATTTTATTTGTATATGTATGAATTTCTCAAGATAACTGTAATTATTATGTTTGGCAAACATATACTAATAAAATTTTAAAATAATAGATATAAATGATATAAAGTCAATAGAGATATAGAATTCCAAGTATATTAAATTAGAAGATATTCTACTCAGTAAGACAACAAGGGGATAAAAGGATCAAATTTGGAAAATGAGATGTTACAGGAAGCAAAATATGGAATGAAAAGATAATAATGTCTTTTCATAATGCAAGTCTATTCTACTTTGATCGTTTAGAATCAAAAGACACAGTTACTTCTCTACTATATGGAAAGATGGTACCACTCCAATCATTCAATTTCTAACATGTTCTCAATCATTGTTCTTAATGATGCGAACAAAGATAGTCTCCTGTTATTATAAAATTTTTATCAGCCAAACTATGTATTAAGAATTTTATGTATTAAATCCTTTGTTATTATGTCAAGTTTTTTAGTGGAATTTGAGCTAACCTGGAAAAAATGGTGGCAGTTACTTTCAAAATATAGCTGTAGACCAGATATTTTGGCCAAAATATTCTAATTTTCAAATCTCAGTAATATATTTTCTGATTAAGTTTCACTAATAAGCCCTTTCTAGGCACTTAACACAAAATTAATTATAAAGTCTCATTTATTGTTTAGTTTTTGTAAATTACTCTTAAAGGTTAAAAGAAGGTATTTCATATTAATGAAACAAATGTAACAAAGTTTTAGTATTTATTGGATGCAAGTTAAGGAGGATCTGGGGGATGTAAGAATACTACTTGTGAGAGACATGGGTGCTATCTATTGTATTTTCTTTATGCAGTTTAACAAATTTTATAATGTGAATTTAAACAAACTGTTAAATAATGATGGTATTGTTATTTTTCCCCCAAGTGTAAGGACTGTTATATACAGACATAAAATCCTAAGTCTCAATTCATGCTTTTCATGGCTCTATTACTTGTCCACCTGTCCCCTGAGTCACCTATTAATATCAATCCCAAGAGGATGAAGTGAGTGTATTACAGTAGCTTTAACACACTTTCCCACAGTACTATTTTTAAATAAAAATAATTTACTAAATACTATGTAAAAATCAAAAGTTATTTCAGTAGTCTTCACAGCCAATGTTTCCTGTATATTCTGAAATAATTCCTTGTGTTTTCCTAGGACTTTTCAGCATGGCATGGATGAGTCTGTTTCAGATTCCCTACAATCGCTTTTCAACCAACCATTACATTGGGTTTCTTGCATTTCACAGTTCTACCCTTCCTTACTCAGGTAAGAAGCTCCCGATGCCACACTATCTGTAATCCTTTTATTTCTGTTGATGCTGAATAGAAACTCTGATTCATGGCTGTCAATGAACCTTGCAGAAGGAATTTACAACTTTTCACATTTGGCAGTTATGTAGAGTATCCTTTCTCCTTCTCCCTCTTTCTTTCTCTCCTAGTTCAAGAATCCCATGAGGCACATTCTGCTAACTTATGGCTTTAGTGATGTAATGGAAAACACTGAATTTTTGGAATTTAGTCTAATAGTGAATGCCTAGCCATTTAAAATTTCATCCTTTTTGGTCTATGACTCAGGATTTGATAGTTCTCTGCTAATTATTAGGTATAGAAAGCAAAACTGGATAATCCATGTAACTTAGAGCCTTAGGTAGAAGTTGAGAAAGGAGTAACTTTTATAATTATGAATACGATCTTTCACTTTTACTATTTAATTAACAGCATTTAAAAACAAGAAAAAGCATTTAAGGTGTGAAATGTACTTTCAGAGTAATCTGATGACATTTTGTGGCATTATGTAGAATGACAGTTTGGTTCTTTCTAGAATATATCATCGGAAAATGCCTTTCCTTTGTATCCAAGAATACAAATACCGTGTATAGCTAAAGGAGATGTTGTTCATCCCCGTGCATGCCTGATTCATCTTGGAAATATATTATCAGTGATACCATTTCAACATCTAAGTTTACTGACTGTATCTTTTTCTTAAGGAACAAGAGTCTCACCCATAAATAGAAGTCATGAAAACCTCATACATAAAACTCTCTCTACATAAAATAATCATATACTTCTTGCATGTATGTACCTGTCTCCACAAAGGTAATGGAAATTGCAAGACTAATGAGACATAAATTCTGCCTTCGAGGACCTCAGTGTATACTTACTACACTTCACTTACTTATAGAACCATGTCAACATCTTTGATGAATTCTTTATGATTGATTTCTGGAAATGGAATTCCCTCAGTACTGTCTTCTCAATACCCTGTCACCTTGTACGCAAATATACTCTTAAGTCAACAGGAATTAAATAGTCAACTCTTAGTAATACTTATTATTGCAAAAAGAGCATATTAAGCAACTAGATCTTTTACAGTGTGAGTTAGACAAACAAACTATACCATTTTGATCAGTTCTTAAGCTTCTAAACTTATTTGTTCTTCATGTTATCATCACATTTGTTTTAACCTATTTTTATTGCCTGTTTTAATTTATTTCTGGAACCATTGGGGTTATCTCCCTCTAGGTATACCTCCGTAAGATTTCCACCTCCAGGCCTGCTCCATTCAGCCCAGCCAGAGGCCTAGGAAGTCAGCATAAAAGTGATTTATCTTGAAAATAGCTAATCTTATATTTAACTTCTCTTTCTTTCTATACCTAAAGCAAATGCAAATGCAACAAGATGTTTCTTTCTTTCTGCTTCTTTACAGTAAACCCGCTCCATTATTATCCTAACAGAAAGATTAGAATATGAGGATGACTAGTCAGCCTATGGTAGAAATAAAATTTGATCCAAGCTTTCTGGAGAGCAAGTTAGTAACACGTATCAAAAACTTTAAAATAGTTTTGCTCCTTTAGCCAGAAGTTCCATTTCTAGGAATCAGCCATAAGGAATTAATGGGATGGTAACAAAGTTTTATATGTAAAGATGTCCATCAAAGCATTTGTAAAAGAAAAAAATGAACTAAATATTCTACAGTATCTTATTAGACAATAACTCGTTATGCCATACCAATAGACATGGTGCTAAGAGCTTTACACTCATTATCTCTTTTGACCCTCTGAGATTCTATGACATCAGTTACTGGAAGATGAGGCACTATGAGTAGCCTGACCTATGCTGAACTACCATATACAGAGTATTACAAAATCATACCATGCACAGAGAATTGGTAAATATCGGAAGGATCTATGCTGGAGAGTTTACAGTTCTTTATCTTTGGATGATGAGTTTATAAGTGATTTTAATTGTTATCTGCATTTTCCAAATTTCTTACAGTGAGTACAATTTAATTTCATTTGATAAAAACAAAATTTAAAGAAAATCAAAAGAAAACCAAATTTCTTTTATGGTTCTTTTGTTCACTTTGGTTTAAGGTGCCATCTCTATGCAGATGATTTCTAGCTCTGAGTGCTTACCTGTCGACCAACACTATGTTTAGCTGCTTGTCTTTCTTAAATCATCCACTGTACTAATAGAGAGCCAACGTGATGTCCACAACTGATCCTTACTTTCCCTCTTGCCTTGTCTTCCTTGTACAGGGTCTTTTCCTTTAGGTTATTGTCCTTAAAGCCTTGCAAGATCAAATCTGAGATTTTTTTTTTTTCCTATTCTGTCTGTTGTCATGTTTAGTTGATTCTTCCTCCAAAATCCTCTTAGAAGCCCTCTTTCCCTCCAACCCATTATAATGATCTTGGCTCATTCTGCTGTTATTCAACAGGTTTAAAATACTGTGTACATTCTGTCCCTCTCTTCCTCACAATCCTAACACAGCTTCTGTTTCACTCACCCTTTCTCTTGGCTTCTTTCTCAGAGCACCTAACAGTCTGCTCCGGTTGAGTCTAGCTCCTCACAAATTTTGAAGACTCAGTCATACTGTGCTTCTGAATTTTTTTCTGCTGCTTATTCTCAGCTTCAGGCCTTTATGGATAGTTTCCCCTCCTGGAACACTCTTGGTTCTTGCTCAGTTCTCCGTGCAAGGTTTGATGTGAGCACTCCACTTAGTGTCAGACCCTCAGACAATTTTCTCTGCTAGGTCCCTGTAGTCTGCTTAGAAAGACACGAGCTATGTGATTTATAACTTGACTTGCTCAAAACAGTGATACAATTGGAGGATCCCAGGATAGCAGTAAAAGCAATTTAAAAATAACTCAAATTATGGATTTGCCTTTGTCAGACATGGCAATGCGGATTCCTGGACCACCATTATATGACTTCAAAATCTCTACCTTTTCATCCATTTTTTAAAAATATATCAGCTGTCTCTATATCTTTTACCCCCACTTATCCTTCAAAAGTCCATTTACTTTTAACTAAAAGAAATGTTTGGAGAAGTACATGGGTTGGATGATAACAAAGTAAAAATCTATTAGGCTTATCTTTTTGGAAAGGGAAAAGCTGAGAGCAGAGGTGACGGAAATAGTATCATGAAGGATCTTAGTAAGGATCTTCTATTTATTTAGACTGCATTGTTTCAGAAATGATTTGAGTTCTGCTTTACAACATTAAATAAAGATAATTAAAAGTAGGTGAGAAGAAAGAAAAAGAGCAAGGATATGAGATTAATACTTAAAATAAGAGTTAAATATGTAAATAGCTGTATGGACCATAAATTTGTCTACAGTCTTACCAGAAAAAAACTATGAAGTATATAAAGGAATATAAACAAAACTTTTCATGTTCTTCCCTAATATGAGGGATATGGTTTAGAAGACTTTGCCTTAGGGAAAATAAATGTATTTTCAGGGCAGTAAGTAAAATGTACTACATTCATTGTCCCTAGCAGTGGTAAAAACTAACAATGTGAGTTGATTTAGAAAGAGTAATTGGTTTCAGACTAGATTAAACTAAATCATGTGGAGACTATTTCAATTTTGAGGTTCGTATTATGACACCATACTGTACTTTCATAGAAATGTTCAAAAAGAATACTATCTTGGTCTCCATAGTATGTTAGGTTTATAACGCTTTTTATTATTTTCCCAAACTTTCATCTTCATGCGGTTTTTTAAAATTTTCAAGTATTTTTCAGGTCTTCACTTGTTAAGTAGCTCATAGCTAAACACTGAATCCAAGAAGCATAATCATCTTGAATAAACAATCTATTTTACACTGCTCATTTTCTCTTATGAGTACAACATGATGTTTTGATTGTGGCCAGTCCTTTCTGAGCTACAGATATACCTTTCTACTCTACTTTTGTTTTATGTTTTTACTTAATGTAATACTGTTTGGGATTTATATATTTTTCCTCCCTAAATATATTAAGTAACTTTTGGCTTCTTTGTGTGATATGCTTTGTGGTTCTTTATCCAGTTCACTGAGATGTATCCATTAATTTCTTCAACAAATGGATTTTTCAAACTTTCTCCCCATAAGGTACTGTGGTAATATTAATGGTGAGGGAAGAGGCTTGTAATGAATTTTGGACAAACACCCTTTCCTCAAATTGCTTCATGTTGCTGAAGAACACAATCTTAGTTACCTACTTGACGAGAGTATACATTTCTTCCATCTTGAGATATTGGTGTCTCCCAATTTCTTTCTTCCTGCTTTCTCAAACCCAAATGCATTTTCATAATGCAAATTTTATCATATCATACTTGGCTTGAAACCCTCCCATGAGGGTTTATTTCAACGTATACAAAAACATTTTTTGGCATAACCTCTTGCTCATCTCTCCAGACTCTTCTGAGACCCGCTGCTTTCTACACACTGGCCTTCGTCTATTTCATTAACATGTCGTGCTCCTTGCTGCTGCAAAACTTCTTCACATGCTTTTCCCGTACCCTAAGATATCATCTTCATCACTGTCTTAGTGCCAACTTCATATCTCAGTTTAAATGTGACTCGGCAGGGGAGCTTTTCATCACCCTCCAAGACTAGTTCACGTCTTTTTGCTATGTCTTCTAAAAGAATCTTTTGCTTTTCCTTCATCAACTTTTCATAATTAAAAGTTGATCTATATTTGCAAGGTCATTTAAACTATGTTTGTATCCTCCATTTAAACCCATGAGAGTGTGGACCGTTTTTCGTTTACTTTTGTGTCTCCATGGTCTGACACACAGAAGACAGCCATAAATATTATTCGGGTGGATGAGTGAAGGAATGAGCAAATGAATTCTAAGTGCTTTGCATCAAATAAGCATCATGTTACTGGTCCAAGCATTTGATCTGAGTGGTATGGTTCAGGCGTGAGAAGTGCAGCTTGACGAGGAAGCGACTTCCAGTGTCCTTTGCAGAGAGCATCCAGAGAGGGAGACAAAAGGATCTGTTCTCCTGGGTGCTCCTGAGAAGCTGCTGCACAGGACTGGAGAGGAAGCTCAGAAAGCTTCTCCTGCGATGGGTGCCAGCACTAGGGGAAAGCGATGTGAAGCTTTTACACTGAAGCCTTGAGTGGCTGCTCCAGCCTAGACAGACAAGCAGCTGGATCTGAGAAAAAAATCCGGAGGGAAGTCACTGTCTGTAGAGTAGTTATTAAAAGAAGTGAAAATATCAGCTGGGCTAGGTACTTTACATACCTAGATATTTTAAAGTTTATATTTTCCCCCTCTTCTTATGATATAAAGTTATTACGTAAATAATACTGCAGAAATGGAGCCAGCAGTGTGATAACAGAAAACGACGATACACTTTCACATTTGGCAGGTGTGGTTTGTGTACTTACTTGGTTTCGTGATCTCAGAAAGTTAATCTGCATGGGCTTCAGTTTCGGCGTGGATTTTGTTGAAGAAGTTGAGACATAAATACAATACAGTCTTATTGATCTACTCGAAAATAGCGTTGTCTACTTCCTCCATCTGAAACACCTTCCCTTAACTTCTGAGATAGTCACACGGGTGGTTACAAGGGTTAAATGTGCTCAGGTGCTTCTGGGACACTCATCACACGAATACTAACCGATCACTTTTAACTGGCGGGCTAGTACACGGCTTTATGTGTCAGAAAGGGGCAGATTTTATGCATGCTGTAAACATGTTGAAAGGACCTACTGTGAGTGTGACAAAGTGGAAAACATATCAAACTGCTTCCTCACTGGGTCTCCACACTTATGAGAAGCGTGTTGCCTGGAGAGGCCTTTCCTGAACTCCCTGTAACAGGGTATTATCTGATGGAGGGGACTGATAATAGTCAGGGGCTCCAGAGGGACAGCTCCTGCACTTCAGAAGCGCTGGCTGAGAGATTCAGTGGTGTCTAGTGCCTTAGCAACTCAGCAGCCAGATTGAGACTGCAGAGAGAAACCCCAACTGATGGCTGAAATAGTATTTTAAAAATTAAAATTTGATTTTGATATATTTTTAGAAATGATATATGCTAACTTGTATAGCACTGAAGAGTGGATAAGTGACTTGCGTATACTACCTCTGGGTGATTTTTAGAAAATGAGATTATCCCAAGTGAAAGGGTTAAGCACTAAAATCAGGAAAGCAGCGCAGGCTCTCCCAGGTTAAGCATCCGCGCTCTGAACTGCACACCTTGTGGTACAGGCGTAACTAACCTTGCAAAACAAGCCTCTCTCAACTACATTAGCAGAAGCAACTATTTTAAAAATCAAAGCAATTGCTATATTAAAGTATATGCAGGTGAACTGTACCTAATTTTATTTATTAAATCACCTTTAAGTATAAAGATCATAGAGACTTGGATATACTCATTATAGAGATTAAAATATATGCAGGTATTTTAAATGCTAAAACTCCACTTAAACTTTTGGTTAAAGCAATGAAGAAAATATTTTGAATCCCCCCTTAGCTTTTTCTCTCAAGTACCAAAATTATCTTAGAGGAAAGATGACAAAAATGCTTTAAATATTTGTCTTTATTTTCTTAGAAAATTTTTGAAGGATAAGTTATGGAAAGCCTAGAGTAGTACAGTAATATGGGGCTTCCCACATTAGGGCTCCACCCACAATTTCTCTTTACTTGTTCTTAGCTTTGTTGTCTGAATCATGTAACTTATGTTCTCCGGTATTAAACTGCACCCAGTAATCCATGCCAGGAATCATCTGGTCAAGGTCATTCCCTATATCCCTTGCATAACATGACTTTGATTTGCGAATCAGCCTGGACACCATTAACTTGATTTTGGATCAAAAACATGGTATCTTTAATCAAGAGGTTGAACAGAGCCAAACATCTTCAGTGTCAGAAAATCAACTTATCTACCAAATTCCTATCAAGTCGAATGGGAAGGAAAACATGGAGTAATGGAATAAACATCGATTTTGAAGCCATAGAGACCTGTGCTCAAAGTCCAGCTGCACTTATTAGCTAAATGACTCTGGACTAGTTTTGTAATATTTCCAAAACAAGCATTAAGTGAGATGAGTATCTTTAGACATGTCCCAGTTTGGATTTTCTCAAGAAACACCTGGAGACAAAGATGCAGGTGGATGTGGTTTATTTTCTAAGTGGAGGAAATAATGGAAGGGAAGTTGGTAAGTAACATTTGACTCGTCTGGGGGCTTCCGAGAGTCAGTGAATGGCATACACTTCACAGTTACCCTTATGAAAGAAGCAAGGATACTGAGGTGTGTGTCCAGCAACTCCCATCAGTCGTCGGTTGAGGGCTGCTCCAGGGGTTTCAATTCCTCGGCCCTAACACCTGGCATTATGGGAAGGTAGAGACACGTAGGCTTTAAGCATCAGCGCTTCTTTAGTCAGACTAGTGTGGACTGAGAGGAAGGGCAAGTGGCGTTGTGGTCACTGACAACATCTTCTGTGATATCTGCCTTCCGCTGCAGAGATCCACGTATTCCCCATGTTAAGTTCACTGAGTTCTCTCATTGACTCTTCAGGTGGCAGCTGGTTATAATTTCTTTTTTTAAAAAAAGGTTACCTACATAAAAGTTAGTAAAAGACAAGCCAGAGAGTCTACTCTACTGCACTGAGTCTACTCACTAAGTCCATAACTGATATTCATCATTATATCCTATCACCTAGTCCATAGTCCCTTCACTGCTGACTTTCTCGCCCAGTGGAGTCACTCAGACCTTCGTCCTCAAGGGGTTGGATATATGGTCGCCATTCCCATATCACACCGTGGTTACTGCAGTCTCCTGCCTATGGCTGTGATCCATTCTGAAAGCATCAAGATGTGCCCTGATGAATCCTTTGAGTTACGGACACTCCTACCTGGTCACCTTATGTGACAGCACCCTGGATGATAATTAGGGTTAGTCATCTTTGCCAATACTTTTACTCCTTTCTTTGCCCAGTAGACTCCTGGCAGGGGACAGCCAAAAATGACCCAGTGGCAACCGTAATTTTAGGTTTAGTAAGATCCTAAATGGTCTTGTAGAGGTACATACAACCCACCATGGAAACCGGGGCCTCCACTCTTACGGAGTCTGCAGGGTGATGGGGATAACAAACAAAATTCCTTAAGTGGATCATCAGGAGCTTTTGTGAGAAGGACCATCCTACTTCCATCCCCTGGTTCTCAAACCCATGTAGTTTATCTGTTGGGACCAACAATTTGATTGTTGGCTCAAAATAAATATCAAATGTTGAAGGTCAGTATCCCAACACCCCTGGATACTATCCCCAATGTTCTCCTCATACGGTAGCTTGTGCCTGATACATGTATGCAGGATAAATGAATCCCATAGTCACATGACTCGAGCACAGCACTGTTTGGACCACAGTCTGAACCTCCTGCAGAGCCTTCTCCTGGCCTGAGTCTTTACAGCTGAGCCGGAAGTCAGGACACTGTGCACTGAGATAGCCAAGACCTCTTTAACTTGCTATTGCAGTGTGAATACTTAACCAAAAATTGCAGAAATTATGACTAAATAGTTGATGAATTTTTATAAACACACCTGCTTATAGGTTTTTCATAATGACTGTACAAAAATAATTTGTTAGTTTCACAAGCAAATAATGGTTGAGCTGCATCACTGCCGGAATTTCAAAATTCTTTAAACTAATCTATGCCCCAGAAGTAGAGAACTTATTACAATATAATCCTAATACAGTCCAGCCATAAATTCGTTTTGCCTTCTGATTCGAGATGTATGAGTTCTGTTGGACTTACACGTTTTCGTTATCTTCTTTGTATCATAGTGGAATTCAATATGTACATATTTGATACCGACATACATATATATAAAATTTCCCTTTCTGTCATTTTTGGAGGCTAATCTCACATTCACAGCGCCACCAGCTCAAAGGATGAGGGAACATATGCTTCCCCATATGCCCAACACAGACTTCTCAATGCTTTTATTACTCAGAGCGCAGTGATTGAGGAATGTTTGTACTATTTTATTTTTCCTTACCGTGAGTCATTCTACTGTACATTTCAAAATTGTGATAAGTCAGAAGATCCAAGAATTGAGGTACATTTCAACAAACAGCTTCCCATCTGGTAAATGAGAGATTTTATTTATAACCAGGTATTCAGATACAGTGGAATGAAACGACATTCAAATTACTTTGTTTTATTACATGACTAAAGGGCTGAGTAAAAACACTAACTGCCTCCAATCCATTCTCCACATTGCAACCAGATCAGGAAACTCCTCTGTCTTTAACACTTTAGCAGGCCCAGAATCCTCGCCTTGGGACCGCAAGGCTCTCTGCAGTCTGAGTACTGACTCCCTCTTCCAACTTTCTCTCACAGGTCTCTCCTGTGCATTCCAGTCAAACTGTATCTTTCAATTATATCCTTACATCAATTTGAGCATTCTATATAGACAGGAAATGTTCAAAAGAGAAGTCAGTTTTAATAAACTGAATACAGCTGACTGCTTTTCATCTACTACACACCAAGGAATCTTCCAGAAGTCAGCACCTAGAGTTAGGATGGAAGCAGGGGTAGTCATTTTGTCTTTTGGTACCATACTTGAAACTTCTGCAGAAGCCCGACCCACCTGGGAAAGTAATTACCCTGGATGCTCAGAAATAGTGGATAGATTCCTCCATGCTAAGTATTAAATGAGTCCTCTTGTCCCCCTTCCCCACCCACCCAGGGCAGTGGTTTCCCTACCTGACACTGCTCACCAAGTGCTTGATCAGTTATCCTGATTCCACATACATTCTCAGACCTTCACATGGGAAGCCCAAGTCAGCCCAAGGTTCAAGCACAGGGTGAGAGATTTTGTGCATCATAAATGCTAAGCCAAATGGAAGATGTTTCTTCATTTTATAACTTTGAATTCTCTCATTAAAAAAAAAAACATTAGTCTTTTGGCAGAGCACCTTTTTTTTTTTTTTTAAGAGTATGCCTATCTGTTTATGAATGGGCAAGTCAATCAGCTAACATTCACGCATCCTTTAAATGTGCTTAGTTTAGTGATAGGAGCTTTAGGGGAGATCCTCAAGAGGATTGAATCTGGGTGGAGAGATAAAGCTTTAGTGAAGTTTTAAAGAGCCAAAATATGTGTGCTTTCCATAAGGGCTTTAATTCAGAGTAAGAAAGACCACTGTCTCTCAGGGAAAATAGGATTTTTGCTTCCAGCTAAACGTTGGGTAAGATTAAGGCAAAGGGTCATGGGAGTTCATTGGATAAAGGGTGTATTAGTCAGCTCAGGCTGCTGTAACAAATACACCATAGCCTAATGGCTTGAACAAGAGACATGTATTTCTTAGGATAGTGGAAGGCTGGCAGTCCAACATGAGGGTACCAACACAGTCTGGTTCTGGTGAAGACCTTCTTCCAGGTTGTCAGTGGACATATTCTTCTATCTTCAAGGTGGAAATAGGACAAGCTAGCTCTCTGGCCTCTTCATCTAATAATTAGGGATGCTAACCCCATTCATGGGAGGTCCACCTCATGACACAGTTACATCCCAGTTCCATCTCCAGGTACCATCACATCGGGATTAGGGTTTTGACATAAATTTGGAGGCAGAGCAGTCCATCGTAGGTAGCAGCCAAGGCTGACCTGGGTACAAAGGCAAGAGACAGAAGAGATGGTGCCAGCTAGCTCTGTTTGTGCCACCTGTTTTCCAGAAATCACCAACCACACCAATGGTTCCTAAACCTTTGCACGCAGAGGGACTGTTAAAACAGATTTCTGGCACCTCTTTCTATAATTTCTGATGGATTTAGCCTCCATAATCTGCATTTTTAACAAGTTCTCAAGTGATGCTGATGCTCCTGGTCTGGGTTAAGCTCTGAAGAGCAGAAGTCTAGAGCTTGTTGGCAATTGCATGGCTCATTACTTAGTAAATTGCATCCCCTGAAGATAACACTGCAAACCAACTCTGTCAGCGACAGCCTGTGTTCTGATCTAAACATACAACGGTCCTGTTCCCACCTCCGCCTTGCTCAGCTGCGTCTTTCCTTCCAAGTGCCGCCCTATTCCCACAGTCCTGTGCTGTGACCACCACTGGGGTGTTTAACCATTTCCTGCCTTTGTTCTTGTTGCCAATTAATGTTCCATGTTGTGACCTTTAGACAATCTAAATTTTGAGATGTTAAAAGGAAAAAAGTGAATAATGTTATCAGTTTGTAATTCCTACTTTACTTTCTGATCTCCTGCCAATACATTGATAAATGAAAATGGTGACCCAGGGGTACCTGATTTTAATTTTCTGTTCAATGCTGATGATAATTTTGTAAGAAGCTTATTTGTCTTGAAATGATTTTTTCTTGATGAAATGATTACCCGGGTAGGCAGCAGTGTGATGGTATGTAGCAGTTCTGATAATTGCATGTTGAGTTAGGGAAACACCTATTAAATAATTAAGTTACAGTTGACCCTTGACAGAAGTCTTGAATTCTGTTAGTTTCACCAGTAATCCTTGTATGTGGAGAATTACAAAGTAGCCAAAGCTCTCTGGAACTTCTGTCCATGAGTAGCACAGGGGTTAATAGCACATAGTAGGCATTCATTATGTGTTTGGTGAATGAACAAATGAACACATTTGAAATGAATTTGTAAATGATTTTTCTTTTCTCCATGAAACTAAAATAGACATAGTTCTGTGAAATATACGCATGATTATTTTGTATCAGTTTTAAATTTGGCAGACTACCAAATGTTAATTTGCTTTTAGCTAGCTGAGATTAAATGTAGTTTCTTCCCTGAGCTACTCTAAAGTAAGTCAGCATGAAAGCACTTTCGGAGTAATCTGGGAGGAATTGACATTTAGCAGGGTTAGCATTACATCTGTACTTAAAGGCTATTAATTTCATAGATAAATTACCTTCATTACTCCATCTTTATCTTGCATTTGAAAGGACTCCATCCGCTGGAGGACTGAAAGCTGAGGGTCAACTGAAACTGCTCTTATCCCAACCGGGCTGTACCTGGAATCTGCTCCTGGAAACCCTCCTGCGTAATGATGGTCTTTTACCAAGAATCTTGTTGAAGAGCTCAAGTGAGTATTCGTAGTTACAAGAATGTCCTCAGAAAACCTAGTCATTGCTCTGGTGAAACTTTTTCCTTCTTGAATGTTGGCAGAAGGATATAAACCAACTGCACGTATCAGCAATCGCAGGCTAGTAGCAGGCAAACTATTGAACTGCTTTACCAACCTATCTGAAATAATTTTTTTGAGGACTCTGAATAAGGGAAACAATATTTTTGTACTGCACTGTCTGTCACAACCACCATTATACAGAAAGGTATCGATATTTAGGGTTTGAAATGCCTGAGAAAATTAGAAGAATATAGTTATAGTTTGTTATACTGTATTGCCTGAATTAGACAGTAAACAGATAAAGAGATAGAAAACAACTGCATTACAGCAACACTAGAAATATTAGTTTACCTTAAAGAGTGCTTGTGCAACTTATCAGCGAGCAAGCTGTGGCTTACAGCCCTATCCTTGGGGCATGGGGAAGTTAAGAATGAAAATCAAGGAGTACTAGGCCACATATGCTTCTCTTAATTAGACTCTCTTTTTCACATGTAAAGGCTATTTTAGAAAGTGGTAAGAAATGTAATGCCAGTATATTAGATGCATTGCTCTCCCCCTTCACCTATGAAGAATCTCCTAACCTTTTCCCCACACCTTATGGGTTTCTCCTATTCTGTAACTCACATAAATCTGTATTAGTCTTACCAGTCTGTAGCTTCACTCTGGTTTTCCTGAATCAAAATCGTTTCCTCTAGGTCCCCATCATTTGGAGGACCAAATCCAGGTCCTTTGTTTATCCATTTAAATATGATCCCAGACTACTTTTCTAACCTTCCTCCCTGAACCCTTTGCACACCCCGTTGACCCTGCCACCCCTTTTCCATTCATTGTCACCTAAGCCCCGTGCACAAGCTCCCCGACATATTTACTCATCTGTTTTTCCTGCTGCGAAGACCTTCCCCAGACCACTTGGCCTCCACTAGTCTGGAAGGGCCAGTTGCTACTCCAGATCTCCAGTGCTCTACCTCATGCTGATTTCTTCCTCCCAGAACTTGGAACTTGCAAGGTCCTGTGCCTTCTTTGCCCTTAGTGAGCTCTGCCCTTTTTTGTTATACTGTATTTGGATACAAATGAAACATATGTCCTCGGGGCCTTCCAGACTGTCGATACACAAAATGGAGTTCACAGGTTTCCCTATCCCAAGTGCTCAGTCATTTCTGATAGTCTTTGGTTTCTCACATCTGCTCAGGACCAGTTCCCATATATTATTCTCTCTTACGCATCTTCACATTTGTTTCCTAAGAGCCACTTAGCGTAGGTGCCTCTTATGAGAATATTTGTCTTCCCTGGTGCTCCAAAAACCGTGGCACCATGTGATGCCAAAGGTCACTGCGGGCCCCCAGGCCTCCTGTGCTGAAGCAGAGGCTGCTCAGTCCCCAGGCAGTACTAGTTGGACCTCAAATCTCACACAGTTCACCTGAGAGCAATTTGTTTGGCTTCAGGTTATAACTACATCCTCCTAATTGGGAACTGGAGCTAGGGAAAATATTTCCTCAAGTAAAAACACTTTGGGTACTTATTAGGTAGTAGGCAGTGTGCTAGGCACTTTACATTTATGATTAATTTGATTCTTCAGGTAAACTACATACATTTGTTTTCTTCATATTAAAAATAAAGACACTGGAGTTTAAGATAAATGTAGTTGGCCCTCTGTATCTACAGGTTGCACATCCATGGATTCAAACAACCATAGGTGGCAAATTCCATATTTGGGAAAAAATTGCAGCTATATTCAACATGTGCAGACTTTCTCTCTTGCATTATGCTTCAAGCAATAAGTACGGCAACTGTTTGCATAGCATTGGGTATTATAATCAATCTAGGGATGATTTAATGTACATAGGAAGACATTTACAGGCTATATGCAAACACTACATTGTTTTACATAAGGAACATGAGCACCACAGATTTTACCCTCTGAGCTTTCAGACAAGATGGCTGCATGACATGGATGGTATCTGACATGGCTGAGAGAATTACTCTGATGTAATCATTAAAAGTCACAGGCATAGTCCCATAAGAGAAATCGTCTACTATTGATAGAGTTATGTACAACAGCCTGGAAAATCAACTGAGATCAAACCTTTTGACTACACTGATATAACCACGAAGCACAGGAAGAACAATTATTCTCATAAATATTAAAGGACATTTTCTTACAAACGAATTCCACATTCACTTATCAAAAATATGATGCTCACCTCCTGATGCTTACCTACAATGTTGCTTTGAAGAGACTTATAGTCATCAAAGTCGCCATAGGGTAAAGCTTCAGTTGTGGTTCTTAAGGAATTTAACAGTATTTTTACCCAACCTGTTTCAATAACCATCATTTGTTACAAAGGCTAGTAGGTTCCGTGGTTGCTGTGGTATTGTCCTGTATTGAATTTGGCTGGCTACTTCAAATACCATGATGATGAAGTGACAGAATTTGCCAATCAATTGATTGACTGATGATTAAGCTCTAGTAGAATTCTTGTCACTTTAAGTTAAAAATAATATACTCGGGGAATCTTATTAACTATACCAAGATGGGAATTACTGGGTATGTGAAAATAAATTTATAACATTCTTGTAGAAATTTTCTTTTCATTTCGTTAAAAAGCCAGCCAGTATTTCAGAGTACCACGTAGCAATTTAAAAGTTTAATCATATTTTTAGGAAAGTAAAATTAGAGTAAAACATTCTGAATTAGAAATCTTAAGCAACATAATTATCAGGTTTTTATGAGGGAATTTTTCTTTACAAAGAACATCTTCTTTATATATCTGATAAAATTTAACTTTGTGCTGAATTGGCAGAGGAATAAGAGTGCAAAGATAGTAAATATGTATTTTCTTACACATATTTTTAAACAGATTCAATGAACAATTATTTGTTAGGTATAAAATTTTTCTTAATAAACAACCATGTCATATAAAGTTTAAAACTATCTCATAAATGAGAGTGATGTCTTTAGCTTTTAGTTTTGCTCTGTGAAAATGATTTATCAGAATTTCTATTTGTTTTAAAAGAAGCAGTAGAAAACATAAGGAAATGACTGTCTTTCCCAAGGATCAGAAAAATAGCAAATTAAATTAAGAAATGGTAAAATTTTAACCTATATTACATGCATCATAGGCTGCAAGCTTCTACGAAGTTGAATCATGCTTTTTCCATGGTTATCAATTTCTCTTGTATAAAAATATGTAGCATTTTGAGGGAATGATTACATTGTTAAAACTTGATAAAAATTAAACTGATTTTACTGATTTTAATGGTAGGCGGCTTTAACACTCTTCAGGTTTATTTCAGGTGACATGTGAAGATAATGTTTGTTGGTTTTAACTCAGGCTATCTTGAGTCCAAAGGAAAAACAATTTACAACTACAGATGTTTATAGAAGATTTTTAAATTGTAAGACATTATTTTGGATACTGACTTTAAAGACTTAGGGCAGTCATTTTGTTAATTACCTTCCTGAGTCCCTGTGGCCTTCCAGGTTTCTTACATGTGGTGTCAAAGAAATAAATATTTGGCAATTTCCCAATTGTCAGCAGGTGACCTTTCCTGCTAGTGACATTTGAATGAAGTGAGACTAACATGCTTTCCTTTGCCTGTTGCCCCAAGAATGACTCCCAGAGAAACATTTTGGCTTCTGGTTATATTCAGCAATAATATAACAACAACAGCAGATCAGTAAATACATAATATTTAACATGTTCCAGACATTGTTTTTAAGTACTTTCAATATGTTCACTCACTAAATCCCTATAACAGCTTCATGTTGTGAATACAGTTATCGTCTTCAGTCAACAGATGAGGAAACTGAGACATGGAGAAATCCAAGTCACATACCTAGTCAGTGACAAGGCAACCCTGGAACCAGGCAGCTGGCTTCCATCCTTCCCTGCGTGGCCACCACACACAGCCACAGAATGGTTGCCAAGCAGCCATGGTGCACAGTGCAGGGAGCCGTGCAGAACCTCAGCAGTGGATACTTTTGACAGTGTGTTTTGTGGCTTTCAACCTTGTCAAAAAGTGCTTAATGATAACCAAGAAACAGATGTAGAGAAAATGCTAACTAAAGGTCCGCTGCCACAACCAAGGGACAGTTGACTTAAAATGAGTGGGTCAATTTGATTTCTCTTATCTTAAGTCATATTTTCCTGATCTTTTAGGCAATACAAGGCATATTATGTCAGGAACATGGTGTTTTGTGTAAATGTGTATTTATCTGTATGTTTCAAAGGGTCATTTCATGAGTGCTTTAAAAGAGGTGACCTATGGAGAGATACACTCCTTCTCAATAATCTGAGCTCCCAACCCTGGTATCATATGCTGCTTTTGTAATAACAACATCTGTACAACAGGACTCTGATTTGTTTTGCCTTTTTTCTTCACTAGACTTATACCCTGTTCTAATTAGACATAGTAGAGCCATATTTGTGTGTTTTTGTCCCAGTCCTTTTAAACCAAGGAGGCTGTCCAAGAGTGATGGTGGATCAGTCCCAGGAACAGCCAGAGTCCTGGGAGTCTCCTTGGGGTTGGGGCAGTGGTGTACTCCTGGGGTGGGTGGTGGGGTATGAGAATGTCCAACAAGGCTTCTTGTTGTAAATTGCAGACCCATCTCACCCAGGGATTGGGTTAAAACTGCAGATTCTGGTTCAAAACAGGCTGGGGCTTGAGATTCTGCATTTCCAATAGGAACCCCGAGCTTGTGGATCTTTGGAGAACTTTCTTAAGTAGCAAGGATACTGCACAAAGTGCAGCTGTAGAAGGCAAGAGAATTTGAGTCAGTGGTTTGTCCTTGTATTATAGACTTAGAAGGAGACAGGATTTGCTTAAGAATATTTTTAAACTATTTCATCAGGAAGTTCACAGCAATCAGCAAGAATAATCTTATTCAAATACAGATCTAATTATGTCACTCCCTACTAAAAATCTTGAATGGCTGCCCATTGCTTAGAGATAAGGACTGTGATCCTTGAGATTACAGTAATGCCCTGTGTTTTAGTCATTGTTGGAACAAAACCCCTGACTCAACACTACTTAAGGAGGAGAGGTGTATTAAAAATCGAAAGTTTGTAAATAAATAGCAGGTCCTTTTCGTTAGCCTTTTATATAACAAAGTGCAATTTTATTAAACTGATTTTCAACTCGGATTTTATTTTTTTATTTTGATTTTATTTTTGTTATTTTCATAGTGAACTAGGTTGTGACATTCAGATTTAGTGTTTCCTTGAAAATATTTTTATGTGATGCTCCGTCCTGTTTTTCAAGTGTTAAATTCTTGGCTTGGTGTTTTAGGTTTTGCATCTTTGTTTTATATATATGCTGTGTTTTCTATTCTTGCAATTTCTATCTATACAAATTGTTTCTTTTGGCCTCTTCCTTTTGGTGAGAGATGCTGTTAGTGTATAGTTAATGCTGTAACCCTGAGCTCGTGGTGCACCCTCCAACAATGTCACCGCCAAACCCATCTGAGTGAGTCAGCAAGAGATTGTCATCAACAACATTCTTGTGGAAAGTGAAAATTTAGAAGCCTTGGAAAAAGAAGTGGTAGTGTGCCACATGAGTGTAAATCTCTCAGCAATAAACACAGTCTCTTGATGAGATGGTGATTGAGTTCCTTGCCTGACATTATCCCTCTTTTGGAGCACTAAATTCAAATTTAAAATAGTATATACAGTGAAAGGGACCCTTCGCTGTTACTGAGAAAATAACTCAGCACTCTGGGAGGCTGAGTTAGGAGGATTGCAAGTTTGAGCCCAGCCCGGCCAGTTTAACAACTTCTGAGAATCTGTCTTAAAGATAAACAATAAACGAATAGGGCTGGGAATGCATACGGATATAGCTCAGTAAAAAGACCCTGGCCCGGTACTGCCAAAAAGAGAAGTACATCATAAAAAGCCATATAATAAATAGTACTAGAGATATAATTAAGTAATACAGGGATACCCCGGTTCACAAACGCCTCTGTTGGTGAACAGTTGGGTTTGCGAACAGAAGCATTCAGCAGAATTTTGCTTGCATTCACGAACTCTGCATTAGGTGGTGAAGGTGACTGCAGCCGTCTTCCCCAGAATCGGGGAACCTTGATTAAATCCGTGAACTGAGGTGCCACTGTCTATGTGAACATGAGGCATGCTGTCTAAAATTAGTTATTACATGTGAACCTTGATACAATACCAGGTCTGTATCAGATAGCTGATTTAGAATGAGTGCGTTGCATTCAAAGGTTTCTGAGCACACTTTGAAAATTGGGGATTATATTGTCATGCAGACAGCACAGGCAGACTCTTACTGTTTCTGTGACCTTGGCACAAGTTATTCTGCTTAATTTCTCTCTATTTCACTTCACTCATCTACCAAACTGGGACAATAGCACTCATTCCATAGGGTATTTCGAAGATAAAAATGAGATGCAAAGCAGCTTATGGGATGTTGAACATACATTAAATATTTGGTGAATAGTAGCTTCATTTTTATGGCACTGATCTAAGTCCTAAGTCATGAATTCAATGTATGAGAAATCCCCAAGTCATGTGTGGTCCTCAAGCCATATTTATGAGGATCCTGAGCCCCGCACTACTTGGCACATAGTCCTAGATATTCTTGGGACTCCCACTCTTAGCCTCAGGGTGACACAGCAGTCCCTGGGGGGCTTAGTGACTGCAGAGGGACTGTTTGCCCTGACCCTAGCCTCCTCGGAGGGCAAGAGCCTGCGCCGGGGCTCTGACTTCTTGCCATGCCTTAGCCAGACACAGCTTCCTGGCACAGCCGGCAGGAAGACAAGGGCTCTTCCTTGCCAGCCTCAGTGTTTCCCTCCCCAGCCTCCCACCTCTTCTGTCTGAGTCATCCAAACTCTTGCTGCCAGGACACACAGGACTCCTCCAGGAAGTTCATGGAGTACCAGTGCTCTGCTTTCCCTGGCCTACAAGAATGGCTATTTTATGTATTTCAAACAAGTAACTATTCAATAGATTTAGCTTCTTTTCTTTCTTTTCTTTCTTAAATCTAGGAATGCAACTGATGTTAGTCTATTTGTGCTTTGCAAGTAGCAGAAATCCCTGAGGCAAGTAAATAGAAATAGACTCTTTTAGTCTAAGGCAAAGGAAAATAGAGAGAGAAATTGCGTGATTCTCAGTGTCTTAGATTATTCATGCTCTGTCGGTTACTGGTTCATCTCCTTCCTGTCTCACAGCAGCCTCTCATCAGCCACACTTCCAGCAGCTGCCTGTCTTCTCACCATTACACCAACTCCTCTGCCTTCCTGCAAAGTACACTCATCCCAACCTTGTCATGCTGATAAACTACTTTGCAAAGACTTGGCTGAGACATGATCTTTTCTGTGTTCCCTAAAAGATGTAAAAATCCTTCTCTCTATTTCCGCAGTGCTTTATACTTGCAGCACTTAGATTAGGTGATAAATTAATTCATCATCCTGCATAAGACACTGTGGTGGTTAGGGTGAAGTGTCAATTTGATTGGCTTTGGGATCCACCAGAGAGATTGATGGAGCAGTTTGGGGTGTGTCCGGATGGGTCATAGAGACATGACCTTGGGTGATGTATTTTCCTTGGTCCTTCCTTTTCCATGCTGTTCCACTGCTCTGCTTATTGGCCACCAAGAACTAAGCAGGTTAAGCATCTTTGTCTGCCACAACCTTCTTCACGATGTCCCTGTCTTGGAGCCAGCTGACCATGAACCGAATCCCCTAAAACCATGAGCTAAATTAAACCTCTCCTTTAAATTAGGGGTTTTGCACATTATGTTCAGCAACAGGAAAGCTAATACAGATATTTTTAAGAGTGAATGAGAATGTTACTAGCACTTATGCCAGGATAACAGACATAAGCCCAGGACTGCCCCAGGGAACGTATGATGCCTCTGCTTACCTTTATATTGCAGTAGTGGTTGTTTCCTTACCTATCATCACCTCCTCCAGCAAACGTACATATATGCGCACAGTCAGTAGATCCCAGGAAGGTGAAGGTAGTAACATATGGTATAATGTCTGATACATAGTAAGTTGCCATCACTCAGTTAATTAATAGGTTAAATCATAGTAATTTTATTGGAAGAGAACCTTCTAGAGTGATGAAATGGTAGAGGCAAAAAACAAAAAGGACATGGGAGGGCATATTTAAAAGAAACAGCAAATAAATAGATATTTGGGAACTAGAATATCATTTAGAAAAAGATTGTGGAAATTCCGGGTCATCAGGCTAAGGAATTTGTAGCATAGCAGAGTAACAGACAGGCTTAAACATGAGGATGACATGAAAGATAATTGATCATTGTATGTAATATAAATTGGAGAGGGAAGGTAGGGAGAATTGCAGAGAGTATTTGGATAAAAAAGATGAAATTGGGGTTGGGAATTTAGCTCAAGTAGTAGAGTGCTTGTCTCACAAGCACAAGACCCTGAGTGTGCTCCCCAGCACCCCATCCCAAGAAAAGATGAAATTGTGGATTCCTAAATTAGAAATATTTGCTATTAACGTTTTACACCTGATCATAGATTACAATTGCAAAATGCAAGTGAGAGAAATCCAAATTAGCCTTGTTTAATCAAAAAGGGAAATTTATCAGCTCAGCTAACGGAAATCAGCGGGCGGTGCTGGACCCTCACGTAGTATCATCTCATCAGGAATCCTCTCTCCAGCTCTTGGTTCTGCTTCTTACTCTATCGGGTCTATTCTTACTCAAGTTCTTTCCAAAATAGTGTCAGCAACTTTTAGCCTACTTTCTACCAGCTCCCCAAACCTAGTAAAAAGAGAATACTGCTCTACCAATTATTCCAGCAAAAACCCCAAAGAAGGTTCTCAATGGATACCTGCGCATCCTGGAACTGATCATGTTGTTGGGCACTAAGCACGGTGCCGGGCTCCATACACCATGCCTTGGTCACATGCGTACTTTGGGTAATGAAGTCAGCTTTGCCTGAACCAAATAAACCAGGGCGGGAGGTATAGGATGGAGTGGGAAAGACTAGCAGCAAGGGAGGTACATGGGGCAGGCATAGCTAGCTGAAGGAAAATAACTTGTTTGAAATAGCTATTAAGAAGCAAAAATAAAAAAAATGCTCTCTTGCATAAACTAAAAAATGCTCTCTTGCATAAAATCTTTGGTGCTAATTTTCAGTTTGTTAATAATGATGAGCTCCTCTAGATCATTAAACTCAAATCCCAGAAATAAAATTATTGAACGGAAACATGAAGCTGATGAGCTTCCAAAGGAACAAGAATAAAGAAATGTACTCATTCCAAGACTAGATTATTTTTATATGTGATATTTAAAATACACGAAATGAATGGATATTATCATCAATTGAATAAATATTTTTTGCTTATTCTGATGCTGCTTATTATCCAAACAAAACTGTAATTATTATTTCACCTTTATAACCACCCCATAGATGCAATAGTTTAGGAACTTCTGAATATTAATCTTTAAAGAAGCCATAATGGAGCCAGAGAAGGGTTGAAAAGGGTAATTAAAATGGCCCTAGTTTTGTGAATTCCTTATGTAGTTTTATCAAGGAACCAATTGAGAAATCGCTTCATTCTAAAATAGTAGCAGTAATGGGTTTGAGAAACACTCATAAATTTATTTGTAGAAGTGATACTATAAGTATGAGAACACTGTAAATGTGAATTTTCTCATGATACAATTTTAGCTTTCTGAATTCCTTGAATTTTTTAAAGAAAATCTCTAGAATGAATGTTTATAATTTTAAGTAAGAAAAACAAGCAAAAATTTTTCTTAAGAGGAAAAAGAATTCTGATATGCAGAAAAACTAACATTGCCCTTTGAAGTGATGTCATTGTGGTCTTTTCACATTTTTGTATTTTACTGTTTTATAAATATTCCTGGGTATCTCAGAAACAATAATGAGTTAGATGGACAATTCAACTGAGAGAATGTGTTATTCCTCCTATTATTACTCTAATACATTTCACAGCATTATGCTAGGGTAAGTGATTAGAATTTGATCATCTTCACTGATACCTACCTTACTAAATCATTTTTTTCCAAGAATGTACCTTTCAAGAACAAGTTTCTGATACAGAAAATAATCTGAGCCACGGATCCAGCCTGATAGAAGCCATATTTAAAGTACTGTACCACTGTAATTATTCTCCACAAATATTTGGAAATGTTTTTGTGAATTACATGGAAGAAGAACAGTTATGGGACTTCTTATATAACATTCCAGGTATGGGAAATTTGTTATTTGTAAGAGAAGTGCTTTATAGGTACTTAAAATACTTATAAAGATGTTTGGAAACTTCTATTGATACTTGCTTTGCTGAATCTTTTGTCTGTAAAAGTTTATCTTATGTCTTTTCATTACAAAAATTTCTGTTGTAAACCATTAGTTTCTGTCAAACTTAATATACTTCACATAAATTATATATCAAATTTAATGTACTTGGGATGAATTATACTTGGAGGAAGTTGAGGAGAAAAATTATGTAATGCAGATTTTTTTTAACTTTTAGGAAGTGTTCTATTCCAAAAATTTAATTTTTACAATAGATTATGTTTTTCTTTTTAACATATAAGATGTTAAGAAGATGTGAAAAATGTTTTATGATTCTTTGCTACATTCATTTAACAAACTGATGGGAGAAACTGTTGGTCATTTTTCTTGATATACGGGGCATTTATTATTATGAATGTAGTATCTTTTTGTTCAAGACAAACATGTCCTCTGATTCATTTGGGGACAGCATGTTTTTCCTATCTGTATTGCTCTGCTTTCAGCTAGGGAGCATGTGAAGGACAGTGCAGGTTGTATATCTGAACAGGAGGTGTCGACGAGGTACCCCACCTTCAGGCCAGACCCAAGGTTTTCACATTATAATCTCACAGTATCTCCATATTTAGTATCTAGAGAAAACAAAGAATGCGAGCCTAGGCAGATATTATTATCATTATCCTGTTATTCCATTAGTCATTTACAGCATTTACACTGGCTTTCAACCTATAAGCTTTCTTCTATGCACTCTGCTTTAGGGCCAGCATTTTCATAAAATATTTCCTAAGCTCTCAGTGGAAGAACTATCTGGCAAAGAATCATAGCTTCATTCCTCCTGGACTTTCTGACTGTCCTCCAGATAATACTTGAATATCATTTAGCTATTTTAAAGTCATTATGTTTCATCTTCCCTCAGTCATTATCCCTGCAAATAGGAATAGATAACTTCATGTAATGGTTTCAAAAATCTGAATCTATTACTTAAAGATCTTGTAAAAGTGATCTCCTTTTAAAGTTTTATCTCCTAGTTTCCAGGCATTACCTCACTGCTTCCTGTTTACCTAAAGGAAGGGAAGATTTCTAAATTATGAAGACCAGATTAAAGCTTGTGCTTCTGACGTCGTCTTTATTGAACTGAAAGAAAACCAATCTGAAAACCAATCTTGAACACGCTAAGCTGTGTTTAGTTGTTTTCTTAGGGAAGTAAGAAATGTATTGTCTTGCAAGATTATAAAAAATCAGCGACCTTCATGCTTCAACCACTATATCCTTCAACTATTAAATTCTTGAACCTCTTTTGACACTCAGCCCCAAACTACCAAAAATGACCTACAAGATATCAGTGGACTTGAGGTCCTGGCAAGTGAGAGTAAAACTGTACTTGTTCTTGCTTGTCTTCTCTTTCTCTACACACTGAGCAAATTCTCCTCGAGGAAGCCAGACAGATCTCTAGAAATAGGTGTTACCTGTAATCGTCGAGGCCAAATTGTGTGGAGAGGCCCAAAGGAGCAGAACTTCACATTGGTGAAACTTCCTTGGACATTGTACAAGTCCATTTCTCCATAAACATTAACAAATAAGCTGCGTATGTTGAATATTCTCTGGAGCCCGAGACCTCAGTGGTCAGGAGGGACTGTACCTTTGTCTTTCCTCTGCCAAAAGTTTCAAAGTTTTCCTTTTCTTTCAATAGGGACCCAATATGGACATTGAAAAGTCAATGCACTCTATAAAAATGGATTTGGTGGCAGTCATTGCAGGACTGTTTTCCAAGTAGATCAAACAATCTTCAGTTGGGCAAATGAAAATATCAAAGCAGAATTACCCAGCTGGTTTTTGTGACAGTTCTTGAACAGGCTTGTAAATGACGAAAATATTCTTGAAAATTTCCTGTGTGATATTATTATAATCTAACCTTTAAGTATTGTTCACTTAGCTCCTCAGTATTGCATTTCCCTTACTTTTGTTTTCTGAGTCAGTTTTCTTAACTCTCTCACAGCTTTTGGAAGAAAAGATTTCTATGACTCAGCAAAATTTCCCAATTAAACTTTGAGTTCCCAAGTTGAATGAGGCACACCTGATTGCCAGCTTCTGCTAACCATAATATGTCAACTGATTTTAAATTCGCAGTGTGCGTGGAGTCTGAGCCGGAGGTCATCCGATGCTTGCGATTGGCACTGACTGATGCCATTAAGGACATCGTACAGCAGGTAATAGCTTTGATGAACTGTGGAGGAACCTGTGAAACAAACCTGAACAGCCACAGTGTGCCCAATCATTTGCTTGAGAGCATTCCAAAAGAATGGAATTATATTCCAAAAGACATGAAAAGGAAAGAATCAAGCAAAGGTAAGTGTGTTTTTTTTTCTTGAAGAAAACATACTCTGAAGAAGCAATTTCCTAGTATATCCGACTAAGTAATATTCTAAAAATTATATGATTGATAAATAATACTAATCTTCCTTCCACCAAACATATTTAGGGCCCTTAATTTTTTTTAAATATGACCCACACGAACAAAAAAATTACAAATGTAAATGGCTTAAATGGTCTGTTATTTAGCTGCCAGTTCAGAGTTTTCAGTGATATTTTGTTCTTGTGTTAGTATTTACAGATTGGTCACATGACTTGGACTAATTTTCTTTAAATCTATTATATAATTAAGATATGTACTCTGAGGAAGATTTGTATGATATTCAGTTTAATTGTTAACCAGTCCTTCCTTTACTATTTTCCTCTGCAACCTTAATTATTACTTTCTTTCTTCTCTCTTGTTAACAACCCAACACATGTAGCTTTTAGGTCAAAAATAGCATCCAAAACAAAAACAAAAATAGCATCCAGTAGTAATGTGGTAACACCAGTGTTTCCTGCAGGGTATTTTCCCCCATACCTTTGGTTCTGAATTTAGTGTATTGCTTTTTCAGATCAGTGCATCTGCCAAATATTCTTAGGAATCATTTCTTATATACATTATTCATCTGTTTTACTAATCAAATTTTCTCTTCTTAAATGGTCACTTCTTACTTAGATATTTTCATTTTCCCACAATTTTCACAAAACTCCTTTGGCTATGTATCATTTGTCTATATCTGTGAATCTTCTTTTGGTTTTCTAAAATAAAACTTTCCCTTTTCATTTTTGTCTTTGAAGAAGAAAATTTTTCTCACCAACTCTAAGGAAATTTTTGACAATATAATATTCCAGCTGAACTCAGGAAAAGCAATTGAAGGGACTAGCTTTTCTTACATTCTTCTCTACGTAGATCCTAAGTAATGTGGCTCTTGTCCAACAACCTTCTATTACAAACTCAAATCAATTATCTATCTGTGACCTTTCATAGTAGTGCTTTAATTCTATCCAAACTATATTAAACTGCCTTTGATTCTAGTAAAGCCATTTAATTAAAACTGGAAAATGTCACCTTTTCATTACTTAAGTTCTTCCTTATCTAAGAGTTGTTGCCATCTCTCCTTCATTCTAGCTTTTGGATATTTCATACATTTCAAGCAATTCAGTAGACTTGATCTATAGTTAATACATCATACCACACTAGCAGCCCTATTTTGCTCGGAAATTTCAAATTGTTCTACTCATAAATACTTTTGGTTTTTACAAAGCATTTTGGAATTCCTTCATACCATTTCAAAGAGCCTCCGGTTCCAAAAATGCCTTATAGATACCAGTTGTAGGACTTTCCTTACTAAGTATTATTTTTCACTAGAAGTACTGTATACAGACAGCCGAGAGGTGTCAAATCACATGAGTATAAAGAGGAAAATGATCGTGAACCATTTAGTACTTTCTAAGTGGATATGACAACAGGTAAATGTCACTGTTCTTCACTTCTGCTCTCTGACATGCTACAGGGACTTTTAGATTGGTACTTCTTCATCTTTATTTTCATGTCTTATCTGCAATTTTGCTTTCTGCCATTTCAGTTACCTACTATCAACCATGGTCCAAAAGTTAGTACTTGTTTGACGCTTTCAATAGAGAATCCATATTCAAATAATTTTAGTATATGTGCTGCCGAAGCGAGCCATGTTCACATAATTTTTATTATAATATATCATTATGAGTCTTCTATTTTATTATTACTTATTGTTGTTAATCTCTTTCTGTGCCCACTTTATAAAATTACTATTATTATAAGTGTATATATATGAAAAACACCCCAGATACAAGGTTTGGTACTATCTGTGGTTTCACGCATCCTCAGGAGGTCTTGGAACATCTCACTTGAATAAAGAGCGGCTGCTGTACAAAAACAATAATATTTACATGCCAGAAATTAAGTCATCTATTCATTCGATAGATACTTAGTAGGGAATGACTCCTACATACTAGACACTGTAAGGTCAGATCGCCTCCTGGTGCGTGGAAACTAGTATAACTATTTCAAAAGAGGTGCAATTGTACATCTCAGGTGATGTATAATCCTTGATGTTTTGGAAGAAAGAAATTAAACCTTACTAAAGTCTCCCATGGAGATTACCACAGAAACCCTCCCTTGGCCTGTGAGTGAGCTAGTTGTGTGTTAGAGACAGTCCGTGAAGAAGCTCAAGGGAAGCTGGGTGTGGTGCTGCATACCTGTAACAGTGGAGGCTGAGGCAGGAGGATGGCTGCAAATTTGAGGCCAGCCTGGGAGACCCAGTGAGTTACAGGCCAGCCTGAACTACATAGCGGGTGCCTGTCTCAAAACACAAAAAGAAAAACAAAACAAAAAAAGCTCAGAGGAGCCAGAGCACCACAGCGATGGGGGAGAAGCAAAGGCCAGGGGACAGTTTCTCCTTTATTTTTCTGTGTATAGTAGTGCGTTAAAATTGTCCTTTGTATTGTAGGATTTGGTTCCACGAAACTAATCTTTGCAAAACCCACAAGTGACCTTAAAATACTCCTGTAAGTCAGCAAATCAACTGTAGTTTAATACTGGAAGCAGTGAAGAGCACACAGTGAAAAAACAAAACATTTCACACGTTTCTATTATGTAAGCTCTTTTTCAGCCCTATCGTAAGGTGAAAGAATGATGATCTGATCAGATTTGCCAAAAAATGTGGGGAAACTTTGAAATATTGCCTCCCATACGTTATTGTGTGATGTGACTCCCTCTCAAGTGAGCTCGGTACTGTGAGATACCAGCTCCACATAGTGTGAAGGCATCTTGATTAGCAAAAGATTTCAAAACTAAGCATCTAAACATGTGACAAAAGTCAGTAATTTTTCATTGGTGTTTTAAGTACAGTGATACATAATCATGTTCTCTGCAAAATTTGTCTAAACAATGATAAATGTTTAAAGCCCCGTCCCCCCTTCTGAGAAGTCTAACTTTCTGAGAAGTGACAAATAGCCACTGTCTCAAGGGGACATTCATCCTTGACACAGTGAAAATGACAGAAAGTGGAAAACATTATGGTGTCAAACTAAAATGCATTTCTTTATTTCTTTGCCAGAAAATACTATTATATGGAAAACACTAAATGTTTAAAGAAATAAATATAACCATTGATTACACAGGGTGGGAGTTTTACCATTCAGTTAAATGAAAATACAATTGGTTGTGAAACAGCTCAGCTTTTAGGTATTTGCTCCACTATGTGTAGAACACAAAGAACTAGTTTTATTCTGTTTCCTTTGACAACAATCAAAGGAAAGATATACCTGAGATGACATTTTCTCAACAATAAATTATTTTTCCAAGGAAAAGAACCCTTTATGGGAAAATTATTGGAGTATTGCTTTAACTGAAACGATGCATGATGGAGAGAGAAAGCTCAAGAAAAATCCACCTGTGCCATTGTTCACATGCAGATTGTTGAGAAGGGAACTGATAGCAGAAACGCACAAAGTGCTATGGGGAGTCATTGGTAAAGTTTACTGTATTAAAAACTAGAGGTATTAGCTTTATAAAGACCAGTATCATCTGTAAAAATATCACAGCTGTGCACTTAAGAACTCAGATGTAGAATTTTCAAACATGTTTTAAAATAGTCCAGTGTAAAGCGTCAGTGATCCTTGAACTTTTTTCTTAAAAATCTAAAAATGAAATATTTTTCAATTTGTTTGTAAGAACAGCTAATTATCACCATAGTTATGGATACCTATTAGTCAAAGTTTAAGAAAAGCTTTGCCTGTTGGGTAGGTGAGTCTGAATAAAACAAATGCCATGACTGTGTAAGCACTCATGGATCTATATATTTATGTAGTGACTTTTTCGCCTGTGAGAACCATTAAAACATGATATCGAAATGAACTGAGCTTGCATGTGACCTTCGTATTGTGAAGTGTTAAGCCCAGATTTTAAGCATAATAAAGCATATTAAGTAACATTGCTATAAATTTCATTTTTACATATTTTATAATTTACAAATATGATATTATAATAGTGCATGTGTAGGAAGAAAGAAATGATAAGTACGTAAGTACACCTACTATATTTTATTCATCGTAACATACATATTTTTTCACACTCTGAAATTGGGATGGCATATATTACCTATAGATGGCTTAGAAAGTCAACTTATTTAAATAAAGACAAGAAAATGAGCGTGTGGCGGGGTTAAAAGATCTCTCCCTGGTGTACTGTTAGCATCATCCTAGCTTCACAGCCCTTGTGATTAGTAGAATAAATTTATTCATTTGTCATCAGCCTGAAGGTCCTGGTTGGAATTTGCCTTAAGACTTAATGCAGTAGTTGGGGATTTGAGTACCTGATGTCCTCAGAGTTTATAAAATACCAGCAGAAGTTCAGGTATAGAGAGAATTGGTAATCTTTTGCTGATATCTCCTTAGATTGTCAAATATTTGTTCAGTATCTGTGCTTAAATTCTCTTTAGAATAGAGAGAATATAAGATACAATCGTTTAAGTCAAATACCTGACAGTAGAATAAGGAGTATGAGACACAAACACAATGAAGAACAAGATATTTAAAATAATTTAAGCACACAAAGAAAAGGAATCACAAGGGAGTTTCTGAATTTGCTTTTTCTGCATTTTAAGGCTCACCTAAACATGTTTATTTTAAAAAGAAAACATTGATCAAAGAATTATTTTTTTTTAACTAAGTCCTGAACTGGGTGCTTTCGCATACATGAGGAATGTATTATTCAAATCTGTGGGATACTCAAGCAGATTTCTCCCCGTGGTTTTGAGGAGCTTTTGGTCTAATTATAAAGACAACTCACAAAAACCTACGTGTCGTCATGATATAAATAGTAGAGATCATAATACAAAAGATGACATGGATGGCACGGTCCATTACAGGCCTGATTACCAATGTATGGATAATGTGTCTGAACAAGAGGAAATAGGACTTGGGAGAGTCGAAGAATATAGCTGAACTAGAGGACACTCTGCTGAGAGTTATGAGGTATTCAGAAGTTTATCAGCAGTGGACAAAGCATGTAGAAGGTCTCAAAGCAAAGGTTCATAGAAACAGGCTGCGACAGGCTGTGCAGAGCAAGGAAAGTGAGGCTCATCCCTAGCGGTGCAAAGCAGCTGAAACAATGGCAGCTGAGAAGGCAGAAAATAAAACTGATAGTACTGCATATTCATTTCTTCTTACCGTGCAGGGGAGGAGCTAGACACAGCCGGGAACTGGAGATAAGTTAGGAGAGCGCCTAGGTTTCCAGGTACTATTTACAAGGCAGTTCAGCTACCATTTAGATTGTCCAGGTACCATTTACATTTACAGCTCTTCTGTCAAGCAGGATATGTTGGTCTCAGCAAAGAGAAACAGTGTGTCAGAAGTAAGGGAGCAGAAAGACTTATCAGTGCTGATCACTAGTTGGGTATGAAAGATCAATATGACATTTAATAGGAAGGAAAGAAGAAAAGAAGGAAGGGAGGAAAGGAGGGAAGAAAGAAGACCAGCTAATTCAGAAGGTAGACAATGATTTGGTTATGTTGAGTTAATGGTGACTACTGTAGGACGGAGAAGTGGAATGGGAAACAGAGTTGGATTTGTATGATCGCAGCCCTGCAGTAAGGTCAAGACTAAGATCCTGGAATCATCTAGAAGGACGTTTCTAGGTCAGGGATGGTTTTGCTCCCAGGGACATGTGACAATGCCTGAAGACATTTTTGGTTGTCACAACTGAAGGGGATGCTACTGGTGCAGAGGCCAGAGGCCTGTGCAGGACAGCTCTATGCAACATACAACTATTCGGCTCACAGGGGCAATGGTGCCCAAAATGAGGAACTCCATTCTAGAGAAAGAGGATTGATACATCATGCAGAGAAATAGCACCAAGCAAAGGAATGCATATAGAATCATCACCTGAAGCGCCAATGAGTGCTTAGCAAACCCCCACATTTTAGAGGTGTCAATACAAAGTGCAACCACCAGGGGTCACACAAAAAAAGGAAAGAGGCGTGTTCTTAGAGGTAAACATGAACTAGTTTATTGACTCATTTATTCAACAAATACTTACTGAACAGCTCCTACATATGAGGTACTGTGTGTTAGAGACGCAGTAATGCCCTTTCTGGAGCTTGTGTTCTAGTAGCAGGTGACAGATAGACAGCAGGTAGTTCTAGTGAACAGGCAAAGGAGATAATTCTTAGATGATGGCTAATTAGGTAACAAACGGTGTGCCATGACAGACAGGGACTGGGACTGGGATGGGAAGGTCATGACGGGAATGCTTTGCAAGAGATGTGAAGCAAGGTTCTCTGAGGTGGTGACATTTAGTCTAAGAACGAAAAGAGAAGGCAGTCCTGACAAAAGCTGGGATGATTCTGTCACAGATTCCAAGGATGGAGGAGAAAAGCTTTAACGGGGTCTCGGAAGTATCAAAGGCTACACAGACGTCCAGCATGAATCCTTTTGCATTTGCTAAGGAGGAGGGCAACTGGGTCCTTTAGAGATGAAGTCTTAAGAGGTAGAAAAATAAATTATAATTCTGAATTTCCCAATCTTCATTTATGGAAGCCAGAAAAATAATCAAGTATGGGATTTGGGGAATTTTGGTTAATACTGCAGGAAACCCTGGTGGAGTTCTGTTGGAATATGTCAAGCACTTGCTTTTCTCAATAATTTTCTCCACAAAAATTAGACATGCCCACACAACACAAAACCATGCAGTGATGGAACGCAAATGCTAATATTAATCATACCTTTTCTGTCTTTTCTTCCCCAGGCTTTGCAAGGCTTGCTGCTCAGGCAGTATCTATTGTAATCAGCAAGTTACCTACGGTGATTGCATGTTTGCCTCCCCCAATTAAATACTTCTTTTTTCTGTCTGAGAGAAAAATGTCAGAAAACTTTGTTGCATTGAAGAAAGCTGGCCTGCTTGTCTGGAACTTGATTGTAATTATATGTCGGATATTTGAGGATGGAAACAGTGTGGAACTTTTAACAGGTGCCTCCCTTGACAGATGTAACAAGGAGAAGCTCACTTTAATTTGTGTGTGTTTGGAAAGCATCATGGGAAAGCAAAGTAGCCCTAATCAAATGACCCAAAAGGTCATACAGAGCATTGAGCAGCAAAAACCCAACTGGATTGAACGCCAACTGTTGAAAGCAAGGAAGTTGAGCACTGAATGGTAAGGCGATGTCTTCTTTCACTGAATTTCATCAAATACTTTCACAATAACAAAACCACCAGTACACAACAACAACAAAATATTGTCAGATGGGCAGCGGTTGTCACTTGGCTAAAGTCATGGGAACTTTGATGAATGTAGGAAAAGATAAGTACCCCATTAACACGGGACTGTTAGACTTTCCTTGTCTTCTTAAAATTTGAACCCCACTGATACACAGAACTTTATACTTGTTTAGCCACCATCTTAAGGTTTCTGATTAAAAGGGTGGTAGTTAAACCCAGGAGAATTTAGTTTCACTTCTTCTCAGTGTGCAAACAGGTATCTAGTGGATAGCCTAGAGCTTTTTGTAAATGGAGTGGGCATGGAGATTAAATTAAGAAAGAATTAATGGATATAAAAGGCTTTTTATAGCTTTCTGTGTACCTGATTGTCAAAAAGGTACACATTTTTCATCTGGTAATGTAAGAACCCCAGAGGGCACCTGGGGCATATCACACTCGAGCTATAAACATACCCAGCTGTTTCTGTATGAAAATGTCAGCCTTCTCATAGGTTTGTCATCAAGAACTAAGTGATTTGTGGTATCACAAAGATTTTTAAGGCTCCCTCATGAATTTAAATATGTACTTAGACATCTCCTGTTTTAAAATTAGTCTTCAGGTATAGAATTACCTGTTATAAAGAAATTTTAATTCAGCTGGATTATAGATCAGTAAGTCAGCCTTTCTTTTAACACCCCCCCCACATGCTTTTAAAGTATGCTCTTGTTGCTAGCAGATACTAGTACAACTTTCTTCCTGAAACAACTAAAAGGCACTTGAAACATGGTTACTCTTGCTAGTAGATGGTGTTGGTAAAGGACTCAGGCTTTAGAGTCAGAGGGGCAGACACAAGTTCTTGTAAGTCCATTACCATCTTGGAAGTTATTGAAACACCCGAAACCTGTATCAGTCTGATACAGGTTGATGGAATCATATTGCAAAATTAAGTTACTTTTGTAAGGTTCTTAGCATCAGTTCTTAGAGCCAGATAAGCATTTATTATTTGTAAAATCTGTTAAAGACATTGCATCCACTGGTTGGTCTTATAACTTATACTCCTTATTTGTCTCTGTTAATCTGTAAAATCATATATTAATCCATATGGTGAAAAGCAGGTAATCATAATTTTCTTAGTTTTGTAATACTGACTTCAAGAAATTTACTTCTAAAGTGTGTCCCCTGTGTGGAAATAACAACAGCAGCCAAGCAAATGCTCAGTAACATCGACTGACCTTCTTAATCTTTGTATTTGTATTGAATACCAGCTTATAGGCTTTAATCCAATGACTAAAAGATTAAGGCCAGATATCATTATCCATAGCAGCAGTTATAAAAAAAGAAAAAAAAGTTTAAAAATAGTAGATTTGATTACAGTTACAAAGTTAAATTCCTCTATTTACTATACTTTAGAGTTAGGAGCTCTCTACGCATAAGAGATATTTAAAGCACTGTCTAAGTAATATCACTCAGGCTCCATGCTGGAATCTGTGAGTTAAAATTTTTCTTTAAAAGATGATTTTATGTTTTATAAACAACACCAACACATTTGTTATCTCCTATAGTAGGAATTTGCCTAGCTAATATTTAGCCGATTAGTTCTGAGTCAAAAGATCACCTAGCTCTCTATTACAACATGTACCAAAAATGAATTGCTTATTTTTTTAAAAGTTACAGCCTTCAAAGATTCTGAATGATTAGTTAGCACAATACTATGTCTTTCTCAGTTTCTCAAATGACAATGCAATACAAAAAATGCAGACTCAGGTTTTTTATTACATGAATTTGAAAAAGTTAAATTCTACCTCAGCTCAATAACAATCTCTTACAGAATTTGGGCACTATTGGAATGTTTTTTCTTGACTTTGATTTCAAATTGACTGACACACAACACGAACTTCAACATATAAGTATTTCTCATAAATTGATGATCTTTTAGTTCATACCTCTATGGTGTAAGGAAAATATTTCAAACTATGTTGTCTAGGGAGAGGGTTGCTTTGGCTTTACCGTTTGTTTTTTTTTAATATCAGTATGTCGGCATTTATACTAATATAGTTCTTCTGTTAAAATAAATCAAATCTTAATTTCCAAAGATTATTTTGGAACTGCACAATATCATTTAACTACATTTCTTTCCCTTGCATGCAGATTTAAGTTTGATTTTATGGAAATGGTGAAAGTAACTGCAGTTGGTTGGAAAGGTAGCAGCTGTAAGCATTGCTTGAGCAGCATCCTGCCTGGAAGCATTACTATTCATTAAAATAACCTTCACTTTGTAGTAACTCACAAGCAGTAAACAGTCAACTTAGATTCTGGAGAACATGCAGCCCAAAAAGTAAAGGAATTTCTGTCTTTGCAAAGTAATTTGTCGAGTTGAAGATTATTGTTTTTCATCATGGTGACCCTGACTTGGCTGGCTGGGTGCATATACAGATTAAGATTAATGCAGTTATTCCTTGGCTAAGGTCTGTCTCTTTCAGGGCACATTCTCCCTAATGACATGATTGATAGGCAGTCCCAAATCCAGAGAGGAACTCATTAATCACAGCATTGACTGGATCCAGTCACTTGCTTCACCTGCACAGTGATGGACAGGAAAGGATACAAGTCAGGGGCTGACACTGAGATACTTCTTTGTCAGAGAGCCTCAACTTTTTCATTGTCAGCCCTACAAAACCTGACAAGGAATTTTGCTTGCAACCTGTATGCAGCTTCAAAAAGATATATGCAAACTTCCTTCATGTAACGAGACCTTTTTTATAAAAAGATTTACTCTAGTAAATGAATATGTCCAAAAGTAGGATTTGCTTTATTACTTTTATTAGTTCTAGCAGAGCTTGTGTGATCTTAAATTTTTTTGAGAAAGATTTTTGAAACTACATGTGGAAGCAATATCCAAGTTAATGTCCAGCAGCTGGGTATCATTTGGTTCGGCCTTCAGGTCAGTGGCACTGACTCTTAGCAGAACTAATTTTATAATCATAGCGAAATCTCAGTAATGAACTGCAGTATACAGCTGATTACGCCACAGTAAATTTCATTTAAGTCTTGGAAACAGTGGAAAACCATGGGTTTTCCTAAGAATCGTAAAGCCTAACATGATCCAATAACAAGCATTACACGAAAATCAACGTAGAGTGTACAAGGCATACATGACAATGATAAAACTGTTTTACAATAGTATAGTGCAGATGTTTAGAAGTTTTTGTGTCACCCATTATTAGCATGTAAAAAATGCTCAAAATCAAGAATAGGCGTATGGATTATTTGAAAAGAAATGTTTCAGGACTATATCTTCAGGATTCTTGAGGTGATGATGGTAGGGCCTTTTTCTAAAGAATAACCTGGGTAGTGAGTTTTGGTAAGTATCTGTTACAGAAAAGGAGAGGGGGGGCATGCATTTTTTTTTTTTAAAAGCAACAAGTGTCAAAGGACAACTTGAAGTACCCAGTGGTAAGCACACTGCTGTGAAGCATACAGGCTATATTTAGCATAATAGGCTCCCCCTTTTGACACTTTAATTAGTCTTTAATGTGTTCTAAGACAGGTGTAAAGAGGAATCTACAAAAGACAGAATACCAAAGCTATTTCTGGCATCACAGATACTTTCTATCTTCAAAGAGAAAATACAAATTATTTCTCACATGTTCTTAAAAAGAAATGTTTTGTTTTCACCCCACGATTATAGCAATTTCAACAATTACAGTAATGGGAAAATGTTTTATAGATAGGAATATAAATGCAATAAAGAAATGTTTTAAAAGAAATGATTCCATTTTTAAAAATGCTTTCAGGTGCTTAATTCTAAGGTGCTGCTGTACTGTGAGCAAGAGGGGTTGGGGAAATCTCTGCAGATTTGAGCGAAATCTTTATGGGTGCTTTGAGTGTGAGGTTGACATCCACTCTCCCACACTCAATCACTCTGATTATTTTCCATCTTTACAATTCTTCACCACTGATATGTATGTGCTTCCTTTGTATTTAGTACATTTATGACAATGGAGAAAAGCACAGTCGTAGAAGAAGGCGATACTGCTCTGGAACTGACTGAGCAGAAAATAAACACGATGGTCTTGGATCTCTGCCACAAACCAGGTGGCAGCGAGTACCTGAGGCAAATTTATCACATCATGCGGCTCAATGAGGTAGGGAAACGGCCTTTTTACTGAGCAATTAGGTGTGTACTGGCCTGCGGCAGCGTCTGCTGGCAGCTAAGGGTTAGTCAAGGAGGTGATAATACTTCTTAAAGTCAATACCAAACTCAATACTGCATTATTAATAGAATCTATTCAGCCCGGCTGTTCTGCATTTGTACAGGAAAAGCTTCACTGAAACAATGTAGGTTTTATTTGTATGATTTAAACAATAACATGCCTCATAAATCCGGTTCAGTTCTGCATTGTAGAGAGTAGAGTTGTAGTTTGGGAATTGCGTGTTTGTGACCGTTAAGCTGCTGTGAAAATCTGGCGTTTGTGGAAATGAAGAATTTTCTGAAGAGGGACAGACCTATCTTCCTGAAGATACTATTCTTGTGTTGGTGAAGTTGGAGATTCCTTTTGTAATGAAAAACTTCACAAGAATATTGAACCGTGTTGGAGACCAGCCAGATTGACCCAGGAAAATTCACAGATACTGCACAGACACTGGTTAGTACCAGTGCTGCGCCTGTCCATCTCTGCTCTGTTTAGCCTCTGACCTTGCGTGGTTTGGGCTGTTCTGGCAAAAATGTAAATAAGCCGGTTACCTCAGCTATTTACTTAAAGCAATATATATTTTTTAACTTGATCAGGTTTTTATTTTTATCATAGGTATCTGAATTAGAATGTGGCATTGGTAATTATGTTTACAAACACGTGAATATATTTTTTTTGGAACAGTCAAGGTTGTATATAAGTAACATGAATATACTGTTTTATCAATGATGTAGGCCTTAAAAACCATACATTTCCAAGGAGTGAATTAAATTCTATGGCAGCATTTTATAACTCAGTTATAGAAATGCTCTCTCTACTGTTATCTGAGAGTTATTTCAAGTAAATCTTGATTCCTGGATTTCTCAGAGTTATTCAACAGTCAATAAAGAGGTGACATTACAGTGTATTCAATGATAAACTGATGTGAGAAATGGCCTTGTCTTTAAAGCACCAGACCTCATGGTCTAATTGCTTCAGAGTGACTTGGCCTATGCACTCTTGTCAAGGACCCCATGTAGCCTTTGTGGGTTTCTCTTTGGGGAACTGAGGAGCTCTGGGCCTCGGCCGAGTGAAGCGCCTCCCTTGTGAAGTCATGTTCCTCTGTGGTCTGTCCACTTGGCCACCTGGATTGGCCAGAGTTGTTATGGTGACTACTGAGACACAGAAGTTGCAGTACGAAATCCTCAGGGCCTTCGTAAAGTGGTGTCACGATATCTTTGAGGATATTAATTGCTTGAATAGATTGGCAAACTATTAGAAAACATCAGTTTCACCAATAAACAAAATCATCAAAAATTAAGTTATGTCTTTATTGGCCATCAGTCTTCCCACATATTCTTCCCTCATAGAACTCATGTAAGTCTGGGCCAGTGGTTATGAACACGTATGCTCTGGGGTCTTCACTGGGAGACCACCAAATTTTTACCTCTTAAGCTCAAAGTCATGATTTTTTTCTGGCACACTGACTGGTTTATTTTGCTGAGAGGCTTGCACAGTGAGGTCGGAAGTGTAACTCTAGATGACACAAGGCAAAGCAAGAAGCAGACTTTTGCCTGGTGACTATTAAAAACACAGGCAAAAAACTCATACACTGCAAGAGGGACTGAATGACTGTTATAGTGCTTCCACCTGCTTTTACACATGAGGCACCAGTGTGCCATCGGTGCAGCTGACTGTGATGTTTGCTCGTTGTGTACCCCACCTTAGATGTACTGCTAACTATACTCAAATATGTGGCAAAGGTTTAGAAGCTTTCGTGGGTGCAGGCCTAGGTGAGGCCAAGAATGAGTGTGTCACTGACGGAGACAGAAATTGTGAGGAAAAATGGGCTGAAAGATTTGTCTTTGAGATAAAGGTTAGATGTCTAAACAAAACAAGTGGAGTTGCAAGTGAGATCTGGGGTCTGAGCACAGATGAGAGAGGCCACTCATAGATTTGGTGTCTCCAGGGGGCTCATCAGCCGGGTGGAACACATCAGTGAGGGTAAGACAGAAGTCAGGATGGAGAAATAAGCCTTAATATGCCTGGATAGGGAAGGTGTTCAAGACAGAATGGACATATTCTGAAGAAATAGCACTGATTACAGCTGATTAAAGCAGATATGAAAGAATCTGGGTCTGAAGAAGTACTAATGACTCTTGCCATAGCAAAGAGACTAACAAGGGAGAAAATACCATTTTGTTTATAACTTGCAACAGAGTAATTTTTTAGTCATGGAAACAATAAAATTCAAAATATACTACATAAGGGGGAATTAATTAAAAATTATTGGCCAGAACAAAGAGTTTTTTTATTTTTTTAAATTTTTCTTTATGAATCATGATGGAGAAATATTTCATTTCAGTCAGTAATCTAAATCTAGGCATAAAGTCTTTTCTTGTGGCTTTATCATTGTCTAATAATATTTAGTAAGCATTTATGTTTGTCACTCTACCAGACAGAATTAATATTTCCAAAGTCATACACTTTACAGTGAAGAAGTTTAAGAAATGACTATTATTATTAACATTAGTAGGGACTTCTTTGAATATTAGGGTTTTCACAATGGCCACACATTCATATAGTTACAGAGTACAGGAAAAATAACTGAGTCCAGATCTGTGGCTTCTCATTTTAGCTCAGCCACTCCCCTCTTTGTGACCTCAGGCTTGTCCTCTGCCCTTTTGTAGCCAACCAGTGAGGGCACTGCTGGGCCGGAGTTTCTCCAACTTGCGCGCTGTTCTCCTGGGAATCCCTGTTAACAGCCAGATTCTGGCTTAGTGGGTGGGGGCTGAGACTCTGTTGTCCTAACCAGCTTCTGTGGGAAGCTGACTCTGAGGGTCTGTGACCAGACTTTGAGTAGCAAGGATTTTAGGTGACCTCTGAAGTCCTGTTCAGCTCGAACATTCTGAACTTTGTCCAAACCCTTTGAAGGAAAAAGGATCGTATTGTGACGTACTAAAAATCAAGAGAACATCTACTTTTATTTATTAAATGACTTATTTATGAATAGTGGGCATTTGTTAGTTGATGGTAGATGTAGTCATTGTAATGTGTTGTCTTCCAAAAAGAGTTCTATAAAGTAGATGAGGACTTCTGCCCCTATTTCTGAGTTGGAAACAAAGTGTGATGCAGTAGATTGTCTTCTTCTTCTTTTTTTTTTTTTTCCTAAGGGGCTGCATTGGCGCTTGGGAGGATTAGACTTACATATTTTGAGCTTCTATTGAACCCTGATATTTTTCAGTTCACAGCATGGAAATAGAGTTTAGGAGCTCGCATTTTAAATAACTCTCCATAGAATGAGACTACTTGCAATAAAATATCAGATTACTTAGTGCTCTGCTGAACCTGAATTAGGGAGCAACTGCACTTAATAAATGGATGAGCAATCTTATACTGTGCATAATCATGGACTTGAGTTAAATTTTGGTAAACAGACATGATAACACATGAACCAATGATAAGACAGTGTCTGTTAGCAAGACTTGGCTATATCCAGCATTCATTTATTAAAGTAAAGTGTGTTCAGTGGTCTTTAAATCCGTAGTATATGTTAAGTAAACCTATTTTTGGGGTTTTATTGCAGTGCTGATTGCTTCTCTGCTATATATCTTCTGAAAATGTATCTTTCTGAAGCAACTCATACACTACGATCTAGGAAATGTGCTGAAAGGGTCAATTCTGCATATTGATCAGTTTACTTGTAAAGAGAATGTGTACTTCTCACTATCATGACTTGTAATTTTTTTCCCCTTGAAGGAATATTTAAAAGAACAGCTGTTTTCTATGAATAGTTCAGAGAAAAAGTCATTACCTATCCGACCTTTAAAGATGACCTTGAGGAGTATGGAAGACCAGCCTTCTGCCTTTAACCCTTTCCATGTGTGTAAGGTGTTTAGAGAAAACATGCTGGATCAGGTATGTGGAGTTCAATGGTAAATTTAATTTTAAGCCTCTATTCATCACACAACACACACACAAAAACCCACAAGTAAAAAAAAAATACTTTGTATTTTTGAATATTTGCTCATAATTTAGGGGAGGAACTGAGAAACAAAAATCCTTGTTCTTAAAAAAAAATCCTTGTTCTTATTGATATGGTCTGTACAAATTGACATTTAAAAGTTATTTTGCCTTTTTCCTATTTGTCAAACTGATTCATATGTTTGGTCAATGAAATTTAACTCTGACCCTTTCAGTTTGCTATGGGGAGAGGCTGGTCTATAAAAGGCCCGAAAAAGCAAGGATTTCGTGACATTCTTCCCCTCCCTTTTCACCCCTTATTCCCTAGCACATTAAATAAAACACCTTGCAATCTTTCAGGATGTATTGGGTAAATTAGAAGACAGTTTAAAGTGAATTATAAATAGTGCATTGAGCTTCTATTTTAAGTGACATGAGATAAATTTGTTATTTATAACCCTAGACACATTCCCAAATTTAAAATGAATATGCTAGTGACCTTAAAGTCAGGATATTTAGAATAAAGGCAGCATGACAAATGCTACACATTTAAAAATGTCAAGCTATGCCATTGTTTAAGCCTCATGTTTCAGTAATTACATTAAAAAGATCATCTTTCCACCAAAGTATTTTAATCTGTAGTTGCTTTTGCTTTGTTCATTCTTTTGGTGGCTTTTCCCAGAAACCTCTTGACAGACAATTCAAATTAACAGGGCAGAAGAGAAGAATTGCTTGACCTAGAGCTCTGATGCAAATAAAAATTAAAACAGTGGCCTAATTTGGCATGCAGATAATATTTTTACCATGCCTGCTACACCTCTCGTCTACATTCATCAATACTGTAGTAGAATAAGACCTTCAGTACTGACAAGCCAGGGAAGAATTCTCCTGTTCTGTGACAGGATTGTGGTGCTCGATTAATCAGCGGGTGACAGGGCACAGCTCTTGTTGGATTTTAAACATCAGCCTGGATGCTTATATCCAAACTATTTAGTTTTAAGGAACAAAAATATCTATAATTTTTAAAAAGCAAATATAAGTTAGGGTTTATTAGCTGCTATCCTGAACTGTACATTGGATTCCCTTGCACTGTAAATAATTATTGTCTCTGTTAAATTATCTTTACTTCCTTTAAACGAATGGCATGTTTTATTGAGTTCTGACTTAAGGGACTATTTTTCACAGTAATTTTTCTCCTTACTCTGTCATGAAATTATTGATTAATGAGAAAGAAGAATCATGTTATTTGTACTCACAGGTCCTTATAACCTCCCTTTAAACCATTTTCTTAACCAAAAAGTTAACGTTAAGGTGATCACACTCTAATTAAGCTATGTCTTATAATTTGAGTCTTAACTTTTCCATGTTTGTTTTTTCAGTCAAACTTCAGGGTGTTTATTCAATCCCTGGCACCAAAAAAACAAAAACAAAACAAAACAAAACAAACAAAAAAAACAACTTTAGGGTGTTTCAAAAACCCTACGAGTTGGTACATAAAAAAGTTGCCAATTATTGTGCTTGGTTTTTCAAAGAGTCACCCTCTCAGAGGAACTTGTTGGGCAAATGCCATTAACACTTGGAAGAATAACGACTCAAGGAATTGATTTATATTTTTATAAGTAATGACTGCATCCCCAAATGGATTTATAAATTAATTGCTGTCTTATTGGAATAAAAACCTTCTTCTGTGGACATGATTGATGCTCTCTGTCTAAGTCCTTGTTCCGGACCCCCCTCCTTCTTAGTTAGTCTATCACAGCTGGAGCTTTAATTTACTGATCATATTAACACTGATTAATAAGTAACAATAGTGTCTTCTCATTTATCAACAGTCAGCCATCATGAAGTGGAACTGGAATTGGTCAAAGTTGCTGCCAAATTATCTGGGACTGGATAAGATGACCTTCAAGGTACTGCTCAAAAACAGGTAATAAGATTGAGGATCTTCATGCTCTGGAGCATGCGTGTGTGTGTGTGTGTGTGTGTGTGTGTGTGTGTGTGTGTGTGATTTTTGGAAAAAGAGAAAACATTTTATCAGTAGAGCAATCTCTTATTTTCCTTCTCTCCAGTCTCTCAAATTAAAAAAAAAATGGCCAAAATTAGAAGTAAACTTCCTAAATTCTTTTTTCTATAGTGAATATTTATAAAATTGGGTTTCCAGATAAAATTAATCACTTTTAATCTCAATTTTAAATATTTTTGATTTTTGTATTTAATAGTTCACTGTAATTAACACCAAAAGTAATTGACTTGAATATGTCATTGTCACAGTTCACCTTCGTTTACAACCATTTAATTTAATGAATGCACACAAAATGCCAAACCAAACCAACTAGTCCAACCAGGAGAAACATAAGTAAAACTGTCATGATTGGATTTTTTTACTTTTTACAATTTTTTAACTGGCTCTATGTTGCTATCCAGTCACTTGCATACATCTTTACACTTACGCACACACACAACGCTGCAACACAATAAGATAGTAATGTAATTTTAGCTTAGGAACCTAGACTAGTAATTTCTTTTGCACCAAAATACACACATTTTCTTTCTATTCTGGATGAATTAACATGTTTTTATATAGCTTTAGAGTTTTCAGTGAACACTATAAGGTACAGATTTTCAAAACTGAATTTAGCTAATATTACATTTTAATGTATATATGTATGTGTGTGTATGTGCAAACAGATTATGTGTGGATCATCTGTTTATTGTTTATTGTTCATGGATCATCTGTTGGTGCCTAAGTATTGGAATTATTTTCTATATGATCTTTGTGATATATTTTCATATTTTTGCAAAAATATTGAGTATCATTTTTTCCTGAAAGTGTTTATAACACAGTAGAATTGTCAAATCACCCTTGAGAAATCTGAGTGCTTATAAGAAAATAACCTGTGAGAGAAAGAGCATACTATTTCCCAGATGGATGGTTAAGAAAAGGGGGATGGCTTTATCACCAATAACAACTGTAACTTAATTAAGTGGCCAATGTGGTATCTTAATATTTCAATGCTGAATTAAGCTTGCTCACCCATCATGGACAAAATTGAACAATCCAGAACCTTCCTCATGAGGGACAGAAGCTCACTCACAGCAAACTCACCTCCCGGTAGGCAGTGACCAGTGTGCCTCCCATTTGTGCACGGTGTACCCCAAAGGACTCCTATACTGTTCCAAAGTTGTTTGGAGAGGTGAGGGGTGGGTTTGATGGAGGAGAGGCCAGGTCCTCTGATGTGTACACAATATTAAATGTCTGTCTGGAAACAAACTCATAAAAATAAGTGTATTTTTCCTTGCTATTTGGAAAGTTTTGAGTTTATGTGGACTATTATATTTTACTATGTGACTTGCTCTTTCTAATCTACTAAATGGTACTCTAGGGACAACATGTCTTGCAAAACTTAACTGCATTTGTGTTGTATAAAATTCACTTGTAAGGGAACGTGTGCTTTAACCAGACTTGCATTATGTCATTTTTGTTTAATGGCTTCAGGTATGCATCAACTTGGTCTCCAGCTATTAAAGTTTGTTTCCTGAGATACATGTAGTAGTGAATGGGAGAAGAACCCCTGTGAATTTAGCCAGAAATAACAGGTCAAAACAGTTCTCTTGGAAAGGGGTCATGAATTTTTAATAGACACAGTGAGAGTCACATCTTCATAACAACCTTAGATTTTTAAAGAATGGTATGAAAAGCATTCTGTCTCAAACTATCACACACTGCTAGCTACAATGAACTTAATTGAGTTGCCTAGGAAGGATGAAAGACACCTGAGAATTTTTAATCTCTTCTATCACTTTCCCATTTATTTTAAGAACTCTATTTATGAGTTTTGATTAATATTGCACTGTAAGGAATCGCTGGGGTTTTATTTCCTCTAAGATACTCTCTTGTTTGGACTTATCTGAAAATGTTGACTTTTAAAAAATAGTTCATTGAATTTTTGGACAGTGCAGTTATCTGAAAGATATGTATTTGCAAATGAGACCGCAGAACACTGAGCTTTAGAATGAAAGGTGCATATCTACAAAGTGATCCTTCTGACTTACGGTGGTGTGGTCAGGCAAAGCTGAAGGAAAGGCATAGGCAGCTCAGCTGAATACATGATGTACCCCACGGTATGTCAGGAGGAATGTGAGGTTCTTTCCCCCAAAAGCATCAGTTCAGCGAGGCCCTCATTCTCGCTTGACTCTGTTTCTTGGTAATATATTTGTACTAATATACCTCCGTCTTATGGCCTGCATGTGTGAATGCGGCTGTGAGGGTTGTCTGAGGACATAATGTTACAAAGGAAAGTAAACTCAAATACACAAACATGACAAAGTTCAGGGGAGAGAATCCTTTCTGGTCACCTCTTCAATTCCTTTTGTCTGGTCTTCAACTTCCACACAAAAACAGAACACCTGTGGACTCCCTCACCCTGAACTCCCTCACCCTGGAAACAAGGTGGACGTGGGAAAGCAGGATTCCTGGGTTCTCAAGAGGTTACCTTTGGCTTTAGATTTTCTTTTTTTTTTTTGTGGTGCTGGGGATCAAACTCAGGGGGCCTTGTGCTTGCAAGGCAAGCACTCTAATCACTGAACTAAATCCCCAGCCTTAGATTTTCTTATTTTTAAAATGAAATAATGATAATCATACAGCTACTTTGTGGAGATTGTTGACACAATCAAGAGTGTTAAAGTATTTGGAAATATTTTTGAAAGTTTTTGAAAACAGTACATCTCAGAAGAGCAGTAACATAGTAGTAATATTAGTTCTGGTTGGAAACTGGTAAAGTCCATAAAGGATTTGCTGTGAGATCAGGGCCTCAGACTACAAAGTTTATGTAGACTTTAGGCCTCAACTAGTAGTGAGGGTCAGGCCAAGTTGTGAGTCAAAGACCAGGCACCAGCCCCAATAGCCAGGAAGAGTGTGACAAAATGAGCAAGGAGGGGGGTCAAAAGGCCAAGTGAGCCACTCGTGAGAGAAAGGCTTTAGAGATGAATAGTTAAGGGACGGTTCAGAAACACTGAAGAGGACATTGTGGGGCCAGCCACATCTGTATCTGAGATGATATTGGCCTTTTGTTCCACAAGCTGATTGGGCTCTGGTGGGACAATTCCTGAAGTAATGGCCCGAGTCCTTGGCCGGTGTGTGCTCTCTGCTTCCTATCCGGCCTCATCTAAAAACACTTCCTTCCCATCCATGATGTTCTAGGTAGGTTGCCTTCTTCAGGTGGCTGGATTCTCTAGGTCCTTTCCCACTCTAGGGTCTTGGTACCTGAGGTTCCCTCAGCTCTTCACATGACCTGTACCATCTTGTCCATCCGGGGCACATATCGCTTCCTGAAGGTGATCTTTTCTTGTCATCATCTGAAGTGACCCTCTGGTCACTCTAGCATTCTATTCTAGTGTGTGTTTTCTCAGCTGAGGTATCACTATCTAAAATCTTAATTTCTGTTTATGGTTTTAATCTTACCCCACTATGGTAGAATGTAAACTCCATGAGATTAGTACCTTCCCTCTTTATTTCAACTGTGTCTTTGATGCCTAGAACAGCACTGTGCACATAGTGAGCTTTAAGTAATATGTTTTGAATTAGTTCATGAATAAATGTGGAATTAGAAGGCAGAGAAAAATTTGGCCTCTGAAAGATGAACATAGCTAGACTAGGTATTCTCTAAATGCGATACCTGATTACCAGTCATGTAGACACAGCAGTATACTCTGGAAAATTACAAGTAAAAAATTATCTAAATGCATATTTTTTCTTTATGTTTTCAAAATTTGGATAGAAATCAGGTTAAATCCTTTATGTTGAAGATGCCTGTAATGGTGATGATGGTAAAAATGGTGATGTAAAATCAGGTTAAGATTAGAACAGGAAGCGGATCTTTATTTTTAATTAATTGACCCCACTCAAACCACAACCTTGCCAGCAATGATATTTGTGTTTTACTTTGTGATTTGTAAGTCTTTTCACTTTTGGGTGATAGGGTTTGCATTCGTTAAATGTTACAAAAAGTGGAAGGTAAAGAAGAGGACTTACCTGACAAGAGTATGCAAATGAGCCTTTGTAAATTAGTTGAGTGGTTTTGGAGGTATTTAAAGAAGCACAGTGGCTGAGATCTCAGAAAAGAGATGTTGAATATATATTAATGATATATGTGTTTCAACTTTAAAAGTTTGCTATTGAGGAAAACAAAGACTCCTTGGAATTTCAGAAAATCAACATACATATCAATTCTACACTTTTACCTCTAATACTCTGTAAGAATAAGTACAGTAACTGTACATTGATCTTTTGGAATAATAAAGGTACTTTTCACAGTTTCTTACTGCTCATTTCTTGCTTTCATTCTCACCCACTTTAAAATAAATCCAGAGTAGCGAATGAAATGGTGATTACATTTTCAGGAGAGTGAACCAAAAGGAACACTCTCTTCCTTCATTTGTGGCGGATCTCCAGATTGCCATTTTGATATTGTTTTCTTTCTCACTGGAACAAATTTATGCTGCTCCTTTTCTCTTTACCTTATTTATTCCAGACTAATTCTCAAGAATTGTGGTGTTGAGAATAATCTCTGAATACAGTGGAGCACTATGCTATTTTAACCGTCTAAATATACTGCATATGAGTTTGGCTTCGTGTTGAGCAAACACAATTAAATATGATGGCAGGAACAGCAGAAGGGGTGGTGGTGGCAGATTTCTGGCCCTCACTTTGGGGCCTTTCCAGGTGGACAATAACCATGCATCTGAGAGGAAACAGAGATTAGAAAATGTTTTGGAAAAGAGCTGTTGATCTGTGGATTGTTTGCTTTTAATAATAATTATTAAAGCACCTTTATCCTATATCAGATTATAGTATATGTACCCTGTGGTGTGTAGAGAGTAGAAAATATTGTCTCTGGCCTTAAACTGCACACATTGCACTCTCAAGTGACCATTCTCAGGCAGTGCTACCATTAGCATGATGTTTATAGTTGTTCGCAGCTGTAAATTCCTGGTGCAGCAGCAGACTGCCTAGTTATAGAGAGGTGGGTTTACACAAAAGGGGAAGGTGATTTTATGAGTCCACACCTCTGAGCCACTACATACATTACTTATGCCACGACATTCAAATTCAGGGGTTTTTTCATGCTCCATTTCTCTAGCGAACCCCTTTCTTCCCACCTCCATCAATGTTCCTTGGCAGAGGACTGCCCTCTCCCACCCTGACACCGTGCGGCAGCGTGGTTCATTGCCGACTGTGCCATTAGTGTGGATAAATTTAACACTCTGATCTTCTGAATTCTAGAGCTAAGGATTTTGGTACATGAACCAAACAAACTCATAAACATGTGTTCTTTCCTGATGGGAAACGTGTGCATATCTGTCATCCTTTGTGGCATATAAAGCCTTTTCACACAAATCTTTTCCTTTGACCCTCAGTACAACCATGTAATGAGACACAGATACATGCAAGGTTGTAAAACATTGAATAGCACACTCAAGGTCACAGATATTAAATGGCAGCTGGTACTCAAAATGAGGACTTCTGACTCTGTGTCTCGTACTTGATCTACTGTAACTGACTTCTGGTATATGAGTCAGCTTTCCTCTTGCTGCACACAATACCTGACACCCACAATTTAAAGGAAGACAGATTTATTTTGGCTCATGGTTTTTAGAGAATCCTCATTCCATTGACAGCCAGGAAGCAGAGATATAGGGGAGGATCTGGGATCAAGAATGACCCTTCCAGATCACCACCCCCGTGACCAACTCCAGCCAGGCCCCACCCCTAACAGCATGTTCAGCTATAAACCCGTCAGCGGGTAAATCCCCAAATGAGTATAACACCCTCACGATCCAATCACCTTCCAAACACATATGACTTTGAGAGGGCCGAACCCTAACATCTGGTCAGTATTTTATTATATGTATTATAAAAATACTGGTGATGGTGAAAAAACAGAGCACTTGCCACATGGCTGGTACAATTTAAGTGCTTTAAACATACATATTTGACTGCAAATCCTACAGTAAACCTAAAAAGTAGTGCATATTATCATTGTTTTCCTAATAAGGAAACTAAGGCCTAGAGCTGTAAGCAATTATGCTCAGATTCTGGCACAAGTCCAAACTCTTAACCAATTCTGTCTAGTGCTTCTTGTAGTTTTGCTTACTTTACTCATTCAGCAAACATGTTGGCTCATCTACTATGCTAAAGGCATTTATTTAGATAAAGTAACCCTTGCTGGGGCATTTTAAATCATCTGTGTACCATATGACGGCATTTCAGTCAACCAGGGACGGCATACATGATGGCACCCATGAAATACGTCATCTAGTGATCTTGCAGCCATCTTAGTTTGGTAACTACACTCTGTGATGGACACCTGATGACAAAATAGCCTAATGACACATTTCCAGAATAGGTCCCTGTCTTCAAGTAACGCAAGACTGTGCTTCAAAGGGTCCTTTCTTGCTACTTTACAAAATTTCTAATCTATTTCAAATAATGAATTTTGTTGTTTCCTTTCTTTCATGTGTATGTCCCTCTCAGCAGATGATTTGCCACACCTCCTTTACTAGGAAGATTAAAATTTTCTAATGTGATTCTCCCAAACTTCCATTTTGTTGCTGTTGTCACCAAGTCTTTGGACAAATTAGAGGGTCCTTCTCTTCTAGTTAAAATTGAGAGATAAGTTGGCTGCTCAGATTGCAGAGGTTCTGGGGATGAAGTTTGGGCTCTAGCCAGAAGACTTGAGGGAGTCGTCAAAGCCTTGAAGGAATGAGCAGAACAAAGAGCTGCTTTAGGATTTAGTAACACCTGGGCTTGAGGGACCCCTATCTAAGAGGATGGAAGGTCATGTTAGAGACTGGGGGTGAGAGTGTACATCACATGGATTCTAAGGACGTTAGAGGCTCAGAACTATCTAATTTTAATTTGCACAAGGGTGAGTGTGATACTTCCTCTTGGAAGACAGTGTGGCCTCGAGCTGTGTTTACCTGCTCTTCGGAGTGAGTGTGCCAATTCCTGGCCTCCAAGAACCAGATGCCAAGATGGCGATGGAGGTACGAGAAGTTTTTAGGGGGAGAAATGCACCCTACAAATAGAAAAGAGAAGCAGGAATAGGCAGGGAAGACCTTCCAAACAGCTGCTGACTGGACAGCTATGGAAGGAGAGGGCAATAGAAGGCCGCATGGGAAGAGTCTCAGACCGTAGAGTAGTCCCAAGAAAGTTTCGACAAGGCCAAGGGGGATCCCTTGAGCAGCAGCCAGGACAGGACCAGCAGGAATGGCCCGATGTGCCCAGACAGCGGCTGAGAGCAGCATGAGAGAGACATGGTCTGAGCACACATGCCTGGTGGATACAGAGGAAGGACCCCTGGGGAGGAGACTTAAGTAGTGGTTTTCTGTGGCTACCAAGGTAGGGACCAAGAAAGTGCATGATTCCTTATATGTAGCGGGATATATAAATGCCTTTAATAATAGTTGACAGGGAGGCAATTTAAATAAAGGTCTCCATGACTTTAGTGAGAAACAAGACAACCTAAATAAATATGTTAAATGCTATTGACAGAAATGCAGAATTGGCAACATTTTGATGAAAAGAAGGTATAATAATTTTCTCAAAAGCAGCCATGGGAGAATTTCTTGCTTGTCAAATTGAACCAAAATTCACTTTGTAACGAATTTTCTTCTACCTAATTATGCATTCACATGCTGGCACTTTTGGGTTTTGCAATGGATCAAAAGCTATTTTAAAACTTGCTTGTATAGACCACATTCTTTTTTTCAATGACTATTCTGTAAGTCTTCCCCCTGTCAAGTGCTGTTCAGACCCCAAAGCCACTGTGATGTTTTTCTGCAAAAAGTTTTAGGTTCCACTAGGAGTAGCTGTCACAGGCCTATTGATTCAGTTTGACTGAAGACAAAAAATATACTGACCACTTTAAGTCTTATTGATCATCATTGGCTATCTCTGTTTATGTTGTTAGACCTACATAAATTGAGAAGATGATCTCTTTGAAGATATTTGTACAATTAAATATTGTAATAACAAATCTGAGCAACAACAAATGATATTCCCTTTTTTGCTATATATGAAATAGTATTAATATTTGTAAATCACCAGAGTACTTTCGTGACATGCTACATATACATTGGGTCAAGTATCTGTAGTGCTTTCCTATGCTATAAGCAAAAGTCTCATCTTGATGTACTTTGGGATATAGCTTTCCATCTGATCTCTTTTTTTTTTCCCCATAATGTGAGATGTTTTGAAAAAAATTTTTAAGAAACCAATATATTTCATCATTTATAATATTTATATCAATATAACTTGGAAATTGACTTTGTGATAAAACATAAGCAACACATATACCTATATTACATATATTATTTCAAATGGTACAAGAAGATAAAATGTGAAATATAAAAAATACCTCCCCAGCTCCTCAATCACACAAGCTCCACTCCAGTTGTAACAGTTTGGAAGCATTTCTATTTTTATTTTACTTTTGGTTTGTAAGTCTGAGGGATAGATATGATACAACACTATCTTTTAAAATGTATCAATTTAAAATTATATTATTGACTCTCCGCAATGAAAACAATACAGAGTGTAACTCATATTACCTATACCTTCCCCTTTCCCCTCAAGCTGCGCTAATAAAAATGTTAATTTTATTTCTTTTATCTGTCACTGTTTTATCCTGCCATGTTACAACTGTGACAATGCAGTATGTCACTCTCAGAGACAGGATTATGCATCATTTCCTGACCAGGACCAGGGTTCCTGTAACAGGAAGAGATAAAGTGGAGGCTAGCAGTGAGAAGGTTGAGGTGATCCAAGCAGGACTGGCTGTTTGGAAGTCAGTGGCTTCCTGAGACCTGCAAATCAGGGCTCCGTGTCAACGGCTCCCCTGCCTTTGCCAGGCTCACCCCCTCTGCACCAATGACGGTCACCCCTCCGCTCTGCTCCTCCAGGACCAGCTTAGGACCACCCCCTACCCCCTTTCCAATCTTTTGGCTCTCAAAAGCCTGTTTTCCTTTGTCTGAGTGCATTTAAAAGCCCAGTGACCATAGGAATGCTTAGCACATGTCAACTCGGGCCATTCGCTAACGTTTTTGTTGACTATGAGCACCAACAGAAAAAGACCTCAGACTCTCCTCGCGTGGGACTTAGAGTGTGGAGCACAGCAGGGCAAGAATGGGCCGTGCAGCTTGTGCTTTTTGGCTCCAGCCTAAACGTATTGTTTTGGAATGATTTTCTTTTGCTTATAGAACTTCTGAGTTAAGGAAACTATCATCAAAACAGGCACTCTTAATTCACTTATTATATTAAACTATTTAAAATAACATACATACTCATTTGAAGTTGAACAGTACAGACACTGTGTAAAGTAACAGTTACTAATGTGTTGCTTGGCTCCATCATCTACCTTATAATCTCTCTCACCAGAGATAACAAATCCAAACTTCAAAAAAATTTTCTCATTTGAAGCTTAACATCTACTTTGAGCATTGTTATTATTCTAATGAGTTTTAAGTGGAAGAAATCAGGCTAGATTATGTGACTTAGAAAAATAGATGTAAAATAGAATATTTAGTTTTCTGTACAGTGAGTTTTCTAAAGCTACAAAGAGAAAAGAGGTTTAGCTACTTACCTGGAAGTTTGTGGATCTCTTTTTGTCAAATAATTGATTATTCCAGGTTAATGAATTAAACCTGCTAATAGTGAGGTACGAAACTGTGGTCTGTGGTGACCAGATTTGGAAAGAAGTCAGTGAGCTATTCAGGCCTGTTTGCCCGTCTCTCGTCCAGAAGGCTCTTTCTTCAGCATTGTGACCTCATCATATTTCTTCATCAAAGCCAGTGATGAACACCCATTTCAGCAAGACCGAGCTGTAAAGTGTTTGAACATAGTTAGGAATCCCTGGAATTAACTTTCTATAAAAACAGTCCAGACTCTCATGATTTTATTATACAGAGAATGCATTTGCTGCCAGATGAAAGAAGAGTATCTCACACTTCACGAAATAGTCTGTGTTGACGCTAAAGCCCTTCCATCCCATTATGCAGTCCAGCAAGACTTTGAGTAAACAGAGAGATGTGTGACCGTTTGTTCCTGCCTCCATCAAACATTCACTGGGCGCAGCAGGTAAAGAGGTAAACCAGACATAACCCCTGCTGTCAGCGAGCTTGGGATCTAGTGGAGGAGACAAACAAAAAGCAGTAGATATAGCTATAAAAGAAATTCATGCGGCTACTGTAGAACACAGTGGAAGATCAGAGGAAAGAAAGCTGTCTGACACTGAGTGCAGGCGGGGCAGGACTTGGCCCATCGGCCACACGGCCCCGGTGAGAGGTAGTCTGGATGGAGCGTTCAACAGAGGTAGCCACACATGACAAAGAGAGTGCTGTAGTTTTGTCCCTAGCCTGTGGCACTACTGGGAGTTGGCAGAACCTTTTAGGAGGTGGAGCCTTGAAAAAAGAAGTTAGATGAGTGGTGGCAGTGCACTCGGGCAGGGGCATACTGGGACTGAGCCTGATTCTCTCTTCTTGCCTCTGGGCCACCATGAGTAGGCAGCTTCTCTCCACCACGCTCTGCCTGCTGTGATATTCTGCTTTGCCACAGCCCAGAAGTAATGAGGTCAACTGACCATGGGCTGCACCTCTGAATGTGTGAACTGATTATCTCAGGTATTTTTCCGTGGTGACAGAAGGCTGATTAATACAGGTAGGACTTGTAGCCAGGCTAATTGAGCTAGAATGTTGGTTTTTTCACAGCACTTTTCACATTTAATCAGTTTTATTTGGAGCGTAGACAGCGTAAAGGAATGCCATGTCACTTCAGATGAAGCTGGATGCTGCACTGAGTGAGGGGTGTGGAGAGGGGAGAAGGGGCACCTGGCCTGCCATAGGCCCACAGCTGGAGAATATTAAAGGACTTGCAGATTCTTTCTTTGTAATCCTCGGCTTCATCCGACCCTGGAGGTTCCAAGGTGTATGTGAGCAATTGCAGGGCTGGTGTAATTCATAGATCAAATGGCCTCATTTTCTGTCACTAAAATTCTGTTTGCCTTATTTTTATATGGCTTTGATGGGGTGTTCCTCGGTGAGGACACTCTTGGCATGTGATCGATGGCTCTTCAGACAAGATGTGCTAGTTTATTAGTGGCCTTGGTCGAGTATGAGGGGTGCACCTGACTTGTCTCGCTCGGCATCGCTCCCTTTTCTTCCAGCCTGTTTGGGAGCGCCGCGTCTATTCTGCAGTCTCACGGGTGTTGCTGGATGGTCTTGGTCACCTGGCAGCAGTTGGAAAGCCTGAGAGGGAGTAACGCTTCCAAGTCAGTGCACTGAGGTTTGCTGCTCTGAATTGGCTGCTCTGAGATGGCTTCCAATTAAATTTATAGACTCCCAGGGGTTTCTGAAGGAGAAACTAGGTGAAATTGTTTCTTAATTAATTGTTCGTTCTTTATCTTTTAGCCCATATTCTAACAAGGATTTTAGGACTGAAATTGGATTTCAGTGAGAGTATGTACATATAGATGCTTCTTCATAACAACTCTGAGACTCTGGATTATATGTGTGATTTTAATGCATTTGTTGGAAATAATGTTATTTTTCACAAAGTAAATGCATCCGTAATTTTGCTACAAGGAAGAATATTTGCTTCCGCTCACACATTTTATTTAATAATTTTACTTCTTTAAAAGCAAAACAGCATACAATTTGAAATGAAATTTCCCCAAAGTGTTCGGTTTGCTAATATGTTTTTCATTTTCTTCATTATGCTATAGTGGAATGTTGCCATACTTTGAAATGTGCAGTTTGTCTCTCAGGAGGCAGCAGATGGTGTGACTATGCTGTCTTGTGGTACAGGAGTTATCATGTGGGATGGTACCCGGGACTGCAGGAGACAGAGCCCCGCCCTCAAGGAGCATCCATTCTCCTGTCCTCATTGGATCATTAGGACTTTATGTAAATGTTATTATTTCTCAATTGGAAAAAAAAAAAAAGCCCTGCAGAAATGAAAAGGTTTTGGCACTTTCTGAAAGCCTCTTTTTTTTCTTAGTTCATATAAGAAAATACTTTATTTGGAAAGTGTATGAGTTTCTCAGCTTTTCATTACTGCAACAAAATAGCTGACATAACCAACCCAAAAAAGATTTTATTTTGACTCACAGTTTTGAAGCTTTGGGCTGGGCTGGTAGTCAGTGGACCTCATTGTTTTGGGGCCCGTGGCAGTACATGCCGATAGGAGCCTGTGGTACAGGAAGCCCATTCACAGCACGGCTAGGAATAAAAGAGAAGAAGGAAGCAATCAGAGTCCTCCGGTCCTGTTGAGGGTTCAGCCCATGTGATCGAAAGCTTCCCACTTGGCCCCACCTCCTAAGAGCTGCACCATCTCCCAGCAGCACCGTGGGCTGGGACCAGGCTGGGACCGGGCCTTCAACCCATGGGCTTTGGGGATTCTCCAGAGCCAAGCTATAGCAAGTTATTCTCATTACACTTGTAAATGTTTTGTTTCTGAATGCCTGTTTGCTGAAAGACATGCTGACCTCTTGGGCAGTATATAATTTTGTTGGGATTTCTACCTAAGTCCGTGACCTGGTATTCAGCTTTGAAAGTCCAGCAGTTTGATTTCATAGAGGAATATTGACTCATGCTTAGCAAACTCACATGAGACTGTTGCAAAACCAGAATTCTGTTTTAATAATTTACAGTGAAAAATACAACTTCAAGCAGATCGGGTCCTTTTCTCCCTCGAGTCAAACTGAGACCAGAAGATAGATTATAACAGAAACTTTGGTTGGTTATAGGAGTAGACGGTCCCTCTGTGCCTTCCATTAGCCTGATTCACAAGTTGCCCTCCTTCTGAACTATGCTAACAATGTCTGATTCTCTGGATGTTATTTTCATCCCCTGCAAACCACTCTGCTATATCATCTCTTTAAATATCATCTCTTTAATTCCCAAATAGAAAATAGTTTTATGTTGTGTAAAAACTCAAGGAAGATCCTGAGTTTTCTGAGTTACTGTGATGAACCAGTGATGCCTCCCGCAGGAGAGGAGAACGGTGCTCTAGCTGACACACGGTGGCCTGGTTTAAATCCCACCTTCAGTAAATGGAATCAAATAAGTACTCTGATTAATATCTAAGAAGAGCATTTTGTACCCTGGGAAATTCTTGGAGAACAAGCTTTGAAAGTGGGAAGAAATCTTAATTTTCTCACTCTATCATTTAGAAAACATTTGTCTTCAGGGACTTTCTGAAGTTGGAGCAGGTAGATAGCTGAGCAGTGAGTCAAGCCCAAGGCTTTTGACTTGTGGTACAATTTATAAACCGTAACAATAGATCTAAGGATCCTAAAGACTGATGATTTGATTTTCCAGCTTAATCTGAGACAACACTTTCTGCTTGTAGAATTATTATTTTAGGTCAGCAAGATAAATATGGCAATAGTACTTAACCAATGACATATTAAAATGCTTTGGAAAGATTATTTAACAAAGGAGGAAAAATTATTCCCAGGTCTCCCTCTGACCGATTAAATCAGAATCTCTGGTAGTGCAATGATCGTTATCACTTTAATATTTTTTTGTGAGCTGCAAATTTGCAGCCAGGATTAAATTATAACTATTTGAAAATTTCTCAAAATAATCAAACATTTTGTGAATGCTTAAATAACCATTGTTGACATCATTAAGTTAATTTCTTGAAGGAATCTGTATTTTTATGTGCAAAATCCACCCTCCAAATAATAGAATTACAAATTAAGATTAATAGATTACTACATATTTTTCTCATAATTCTTAGTACAGACATCACATAGGAAATGACTGTGATAGTGGTAAAGATTTTTAGATTCTGCCATAATGAAAGAAAATATTTATTTTTGTAACATTGGTAGAAGGTATAGACAAATTACACACTCTATTCACTCAATTTCTATTTCTGATAAGCAGAAAGATGGTAGTGGGGATGTGAATAACTACATCAGAATATCATGCAATTATTCTTCCAACTTGGGAAGAATAATTTCGCCATAACACGAACAATGATACAAAAGATTTGTTATTATGATGGATCAGAAAATGACAATTGCTAGAATGAAAACTCTGGGTGATTTGCTATTCATTTACTGACAGTGTTTAGAGTGTTGTAATTCTCTCACTGCTCAACTATGCCTAGACTTTGCGCTACATATAGTATGTAGCTAGTAGAGGAAATACTGGTCCAAAATCCAGAATAAAGAATAACAGGCATATACCATAAACATGAATTTTAATATTGATGTAAGTGGTACTGATATTTTAGAAATTCATAGTGCTTCAAAATTTAAGCTATAGTATAGGGCCCTGAAAAGAAAGAGGCTCCTCGTTTCTATATTTCCTCGATTTCCAACCACTTTGCACAGCACTAGATTGCATTTTAGCATTAGACCTCTGATTGTTCTGGCTTTCAGGTCTCTCTCTGTCCCCTCTCACCTTCTCCTGTATTTCACACTTTATTTTAAGAGGATCAAGAGGGGATAAAGTCATATTTTAAGAGGCTTTTCTGTTTTCAGAGCAGGAGTGGGGAAAAGCAGTTTGCCATTGCTGCCTAGCGCTCAAGAGCAAATTCTCAGAAAGCCTGGCCCCCTCCAAATGGACCGATTAAAAGCCAGTGACTTTAAACAGGCTGAAAAAAATCATTAATCATTTGTGAATAATTAAAGCTAAATGACTTATCTCGTCATGAACAAGAACCTTCCTAGTTCTTCTGAAAATAGATATTGAGTATAGCCAAGGAGCTGGTGTTGTAGAAGTCCTCCTCTAACACAGAGAACTGAGAATTACCACTCCAAAAATTGACACTATGAAATATGTCATTGAGAAAACCTTTTTATGTTTCTTTTCGGATTGGCAGGTTATGACAAAACCACATTCGTGTTACTTGAATACATCTTTTGTCTAGTTTTGCATTCTTTTTGACTTGTCTAGAAAATGGCATATTGAGGTTTTCATTAGCTTTAACCAGGTGTGGTTTTCGTATGGAAGATACCCTGGCAAGACTGCAGTTTAAGGCAAATAAACCAGTGAAGCTCAGAAAGGCCACAGCCCTTCTTCAGATGGTAGCAGTGAGCTGAAAGACTCATTAATCAATCATAGAGTCACAGGTGTGATGGGCTGCCTACAAACTGCCAACAGACTGTGAAAGTCACATCCGACAGGCTAAATTGTCAAACTAGACCCATCCATAAACATTTTAACTGCAAAATTCCAACTCTTTTGTTTTTAAGATGTGATTTTGAAATGTTAAACTTCCTCCAAATCTTCTGTAAAGTGTTGTTTATTTCATTGCAACATTGAAATTCAAATTCCTTGAGAGTCAGATTTGACATTATTTTCTTGTATAAAAATATTAGCGATTTTAGTCTTTTATTATTTTTCTAATGCTTAGTTTGCAATGCTTATTTCCCAATGCTTTATTTTAGAATGGATTCTCTTTCTCTTTACTATGTGAAATGTTAGAGCATGGAATTTGCCTACGTGAAAGTCTTATCAATAAGGAAAGTCCATTCTGCTTTTAACATGTGTGTGAACATGAGCCATACCACTCAGAGGATTTCATTCATAACAAAGTTTGTAGATATATTTTATTTTATTTTATTTTTTGTAGATATATTTTAATGGAAGGATTATAATGGAAGACATTTCATGGAACAACTATATTTTATAAACTACTTTTTGTAACTGAAAGAAATTCTTTTCTTTGACTACGTGACTTTTTGTGTTTCTCTTTCTTTTGAACTGTTCAAGGAATCAAAATTTTGTTCATGCTTAGTTTACAAAAATTTGGTGTATCCCTAAAGAACTCAAATTAAACTGTATATCTGCATATGGCTTTGTCTGGAGTCTCACAACAAAATTATAGTCAGTAAAACAAATTTTTTTGAGACAGAGTCTGTCTATGTAGTCCTGGCTGGTCTTGAGCTCACTATGTGGCATATGCGGGTTGCAAACTCATGGTGATCCTCCTGCCTCAGCTTCCTGAATGCTGGGACTATAGGCCATGCATCACCATGCCTGGCAGTAAATTTTCAAATAAATATGTGATTTATGTTTTAGGAAGGTTTATAGTAAAATTCAGTAAAATCTGACATTTCCAGATCTACTACTATAACTCTGGCAGTCACTTGTATTTTTGCCTTTTACACAAATGGATGCTAATATATAACACTCAATGATTTACCTAGACATTTCTTATTATCATATGTCTCATTTTGCTAATTGTGACACAGTGAAAATATGTTGGTGCTCATCGAGCAGAGGAAGTAGAATTAAGTATGGGGTTCAGTAGAACCTGGCCCCTCAGTGCTTCTTCCTTTAGAGAGGCAGAATCTCAGGCCCCACCCAAGATATGGTGTATGAAAATTTGTATTTGCAAAAGACACTCAAGTTACTGTCATGCACATTAAAGTTTGAGTAGCACTGGGTTAAGGAGACTCAGTTCTTTTACTAGTTTTTCCCTGCCTTTTAAATCTCATCACAGTAAGTGCCTTCGTAAAGAGTGTTCTCATATAAAAAACATACCCAAACCCTATTTAGTTGCTTAGATATTTCAAGCAATACCAAATGAATTAGACATCGACTTGACAGTGGAATTAAAAACACTCAGTAAAGTTGCTTGAGTTGAGGTTTGATCTCCTAGACCTAGCTGTGAAGATTAAATATAAGAGAGTCAGTAATATTATGCTACACCATCTTTTTACTAAGTCTAGATATATGACACCAGTACAGGAAAAGACAGAGGATTAAAAATAGTTTAATGAACATTCAGAAAAACTTCACACAACATTTTCATACACTATAAAGCCATTTGACTACGAAGGTATAAAGTTCTTCCATGGCCTCATTTTATTTTCTGATATTTTAATATAGAACAGGAATATTCTTCAAAACAGCAGGACTTTACTCATTTTAAAGCTCATTGCTTGAATTAAATGTTTGCTTCATTGTCCATTCTGATTACAAAATAGGCTGAATGTACTTTGTCATCTTTCCTTTCTTTCTCTTGTTGTTTCTGTGTCCTGGAAAAATATGAATACATATTTAGACTCCCCAGACTGTAATGTCAGAAAAAGAGAGAAATCATAATTCATACCTTTAAGGTTATAGTCAATTTGTGACATTCTTGTCAATATATGTTTGCCAAACTATTTTCAGATTCCATTTAACCTATAAATCCATGAAGCACTTTTATCTGTGTTGACCTTACACTGATGTTGGAGGACTACTTTAAAATACTTTAAAATAACTGAGGAGGGGATGGGGCCTTACAACTAGAAATTAGTAAGATGTTAATTTATGGCCCATATCATGGTGACCAAATAAAATTGAACAAATTGATATACCAGCATCTCGCGTGTACCGAGTGTTTTCCTGGGTACTCTTGGCAGGGAGACGTTGAGCTGATCTGCTGCAGGTGGATACTCACATGGGTAAACCCCCCATTACTACTTGGGCTGATCTGAAAGTAGTTGGAGGATCAGTAGCACTACAGGAGTACAACAGGAAGAGAGTGACAAGAATGGGAATCATGTACCAAGACTTTGCTTAACTCCTAGAAGTCCTATCCTCATTAGTCCTTAACTGACTAAGTTTGATGGAGAAAAGTGAATAATACCATGTGAAAGATTAGAAAGTAAGTAATAATATATTGGTAAGGGTTAAAATTCCAACTCAAAAAACATGGGTTTGAAAATTTTACTTACATATAGTACTCTTGGCCCATCTTAGTCTCAAAACATTTGTTTGAAGAACTTTTGTAAATTTGCTGTGCACATCAGCGTATAACTTCTAGCAACTATTCTCTTACTGGCAAAGCCTAGAAGAAAACTGCCACATGGTCTCATTTTCAGATGAAATATATAACTGAATTACTTTTATTGTAATAGAAATATGTATAAAAAGAATCATCAAAAAGTATGCCTTGAAGTAAATCAATGGCATTGTTTTTGTCTGTGTTGTTTCTTTTTTTTTTTTTTGCAGTACTTAATGGTTACATTTATTGTGAGGAGTCAATGTATACATAACATGTCTTAATTCTTTTTTCATCCCCTACACCTCCCATCTCTCCCTGCTCCTTCCAACTCTTGCTCTCCTTCCTGTTAATGGTTAATAATTTTTTTGTTATGCTTTAACTTAGTAATCACACCGCCCTTCAAAAATAATATGAAAACATCCCCCTCATAATAGTAAAAACTCTAAGAATTGCATTTAAATATATCCAGACTCTTACCAGTAAAGTGTTAATGAAATTAAAAATAAAAAGGTAGAGTGATTTCTACTGGGATAATTATATGGGTAATTTAACAGTAGATTTGGGTATCATATAACTGGAAACTGTTATATGATATGCAGTTACACTTCTGTAAATGATATGTAGAAAAATCAAAGATTGTCTCATTGTCTTTTGCATACAAAGGGAATATTTAAAATGTTAATGGAAGTCAATTTTTAAAAGGTAAATTTTCTCTTTCATTTTTAACAAATACCTCTTTAAAAATATTTCACTAATTATTTCTTCATGACTTTATTGTCTTTTTACATTTTTTCCGTATACTATTTGACTGTAACTGTAGACTCTTATAGCAAAGTTATAAATTCTATCTATGGTTTAATTTGATCAATTAAAATGAGCACATCAACTACTGTTTCTCTCAAAAAATTGGGGGCGATTTTAACTTGATATGTACTCTGGATCTGTTTTCCAAACAAGAATATTCTCAACTGTCCAATGATAATGGACTTAAAATGTGAAGAAATTATATTCTAAGGAGAAGATAGAATCTAATACATTTAGACCACTTCTTATTTCCCTGGCTGTTCCCATATGCTGTAGATTTTCATATAAAGTTTTCATTCTTAAAAGTATTCATATAACACTTGCCATATCTTCGATTATAAAGATGAGAAAATAGATTCAAAGACAGTAAGAAATTTTTAGTGTCACATACCTTGTACTTGGCCAAGCCGGGATTCAAGTTCAAAGCTAGCATTTGGTTCCAAATCTGGCCTTTTCACTATGACTCCTAGCACAATGTAAGTTGAATAGCATGTTGTAGGTATTTCATTTTCTATGAACATGCATGTGATACTTCTATGTTATTTTTAAAGGTCTATTTGTGAAGTATAACAGATAATGACACAACACCTTATAAATATCACAAAACAAACATTCATTTAACCATCACTGATAAGCTGTGCCCAGGAATGGAACGTTGCTGGCATCTGTGAAGGTCTCCCTCCCCCTTCCAGAAACCAAGCACCAGAACCATCCTTTCCCTTCTCCTGTGAGATTACTATTATCTTTACTTCCAACACTGAAGTCTAGATTTCCTTATTGTGATAAAATATCCATAACATAAACTTTACCTGTAAACATTTTAAATTCACAATTCAGTGGCATTAAGTATATTCCCATTTTTGTAAAATCATCACCACTGTCACCAGAATATTTCATCTTCCCAAACTGAAATTCTGTGTCCATTAAACAATAATTTCCCATCCTCTCTTCTCCTAGACCCTGAAAACCACCCTTCTACTTTCTATTGTCATGAGTTTGAGTACTCTGAGTATCTCTTATAAGTGGAAATCTACAATATTTATCTATCTGTGAGTAGTTTATTTCACTTAGCATAATGTCTGCAAGGCACACCAGTGGTGTAGCATATGTAAGAATTTCCTTCCTTTCAAAGGCCAAATAATGTTCTATTGTATGCATGTACCACATTGTGTTTATCCTGTTTCTGTCACTGTACAACTTGTGTAATTTGGGTTTCTTCTATCTTTTGGATTATCACTAACACTGCCATGAATATGGATGTAAAATATCTATTCCAGTTCCCCTCCCTTGGGATATATACTCTGGAGTGGAATTCCTAGATCATATGCTCAACTTTTTGAGGAACTGCCATATTGTCTTCCACAACGGCTACATTATTATATGTTCCCATCAGCAATACAGAAGGATTCCAAGTTCCCCATTTGCTTGCCAACAATCGTTATTTCCTGTAGGAGACCTCTCTTCCTCTCTCTTTCTTTCTTTACTCCTTCCTTTTTCCTTCCTTCCTTCCTTCCTTTCTTTCTTTCTTTCTTTCTTTCTTTCTTTCTTTCTTTCTTTCTTTCTTTCTTTCTTTCTTTTTCTCTTTCTCTTTGTTTCCTTCCTTCTTTCCTTTCCTTCTTTGTCTCCTTTTTTTATAGATTGCTTTTTTGAAAACTACATAAATAAAATTATATACCTTTTCTTTTTCATTCTGGCTTTTTTTATATTCATGAAGTAGAATTTAGCTGCAGTTGAACATTTTTATGCTGCGTAGTATTCCATTGTATGACTATATCAAGTGTATTGTCCATGTCATTGTTGTTGAACTTTGGGTTTTTCTAGTTTTTACTTATTTTGAATAATGTTTCTGGGAAAATTCATGTATATAAATATTGGCGTATGTGTGGAAAATTACTTTGTATGTACCTGGAAGTAGATCTGCTGGGTCCTAGAGTATGTATAAACTCAACTTCAGATTGTGCCAAGCTGTTTCCCAAAATTTACATTTCTGTCAGAAATATAAAGAAGTTCTCATTGCACTACATCCTTATAATACAATTGTGGTTTTCACCATTCTGACACACATGATTCCTGGTGCTGTTGAACACTTTTTCTTACATTTATTAGGCTTTGAGATAGCATCTTTGATTGAAGGCTTTTAATGGGAGATTAATAAACTCTTCATTGCAAATGCCTTCTCTTATTCTTTGGTTTGCCTTTTCTCTTTTAAATGATGTTTGTTACTTAATAGATGTGTTTAATGTTCATGTAGTAATATTTGTAAAAAAAAATTTCCTTTCTAGGTAGTGGCTCTTCTGACCCATTAAATAAGTCTTTTTCTACTTCAAAGTCATAAAGATATTTAAAATAAGCTATAATTTTCAAAGGCTGTTGGGAATGTATTTAGAGATGAATTTGAAGATAATTTATGTTTTGACAATATCAAGTCTTCTAAGCCATGGAGCTATCATATCCCTCTATAGGTCTTAGTGTTGTACAGTTTTTAGTATAGATATCTTGTCCACCTTGTATCAGAATTCACTTTAAGTACTTTATGAATTTAATATTATTATAAGTGGCATGCATTTATAAGTTTTAATTTTCTCTTAGTTGGCATATGAACAGAAGGATTGTTAATAATCATTTTAGCAATTGGCTAAACTCATGTGTTCTAATTTTATCTGAAAAATTTTAACATTTTCTATTAAAATGATTGTACAATTGAAAGTAATATCTTAATTTCTTTATTTTTAATTTGAAAGCCTTTTTAGATAAGATTTTTCTTACTTTATTGCCTTGGTTAAAATCTCCAATATAACATTGATTTGATGCATTTATAAGTGACCATCAAATTCCCACTCCTAATTTCAAGGAGGAAAGCCTACCTGAGATTCGTCCTCATATTCTATAAGTAATGAAACATGAGAGTAAAGTTTTGGACAAGTGGATTTTTATACCTTCCACTTGTTGAAAATTGTATGGTATATTGGAGAGATTAGATTTTTGTCGTAACCACTCTCAATTCTTACTTTTTTTCTGAGTTCCCAAAGTTCTCATGTTAGCCTTTCTATCACTGACTCTTGAGAAAGTTAAAATTCTTAAAATTTGGTCCTCTGAATTTCAGACTTCTCATCTTATATTTTCATCCTGACCCCCAAAATCAACATGTGACATTATTTATTTCATTTTACAACTGATTTAAAATGTGGCATGATATGCCTTCTGCAGTAACTTCACAAACTCTCATTGACTAACAGAATGTTAATTGAAGGAAAAGGCACACTCGATTGTTGCACTGTATTTAATTGCTCACTAGTTGAATCTCTGTCACTAAAAACAGCTAATCCACTTTGACACAAACCCTTTAGATTATTCACAGTCTGAGACTGGGGGAGTCTTTATAGTGTTGTATATTTGTCAGGATAATAAATACACGTTGATCACTCAAATATCCCATTCCAGATGATTAAAATAAATAAAGCTACCAACTTGGTTTTATGTAGCAGTGGAAATAACTGTACAAGATACATCTCTTTTATTTCATGACATTAAAAAAGCAATACAGGTACTTTTTCCTGTTCTCTTTCCATCTTTCCTGAGACTTTTCTGTTTAAAATAATATTTTGGTATTATTTTATAAAGGGGTAACATAAAGATAGCTGCAAAAAAATGCTAACACATGTTCAGTTCTGCACTCTTCCAACGGGCACTATTTACAAACTCAGCTCTCCATCCTACCTATAGTCTTTAAAGCCATGGCACATATTCATTGTCATGATTTGTGTTTGTTGGACTGGAATAGGTGTGCTCTACAATGATGAAGATGATGACAGATAATGATGGGGGAGTTAGAGGTGATAATAATACCAGTATAGCCCATTTACAACTTCAAATAGATGTTAATGTCCCAGTCTAAAACAGAAAATATGCTAGTTTTATTGGGCTTGCTCTTCACGAGATGAAGAGATTTAGCAAGTTCTTACATAGAAATTTTAAACAAAACTGTTTACAATTAAAATACGTAGCTTCTTCACAAATACAAATTTGTTTATGTAGTGCATCAGCAGAAATATTCTGGCAGATTTTTCTATAAAGTTAGGGTTAGAAAACTGATCTCTAATGGTTAAAATAATATTTTCTATTTATTGTAAGTAGATACTACATTCTCTCTGAAACTTTCATCTTTTCAAGTGAGGCTTCTCCTCACTATCACAAAGAAACATTATTGAAAAGAATATCTCACTAAGAATATCAGGGATCCCATCAGTGGATTATGCTTAGGAAGAAGGGGTAGATAGGTAGAACTTTGTACTCATAGCTTGTATTTTTCCCCTCCTTACTATGTCTCACACGTCTCCCAATGTGAGGCTATACCATGCATTGGTGGGTAATTGCACTCTTTTGATTTTGCAAACTCAAAAACTTTTGTCACCACACACACAAACACACACACACACACAAACACACACTCTAAGCTGACTCCATTAAGGAGTTTAACTGATGTTTGTATTTGATACTACAAATTAGGCAGGTATCCCTTCCAGAGCCTTTTAAATAGCTAAAGGTCAATAATATGTATACATCATGAACCTTTTTGTCTAGTGTCAGAATAAGTAATATATTATATTTCATTGCAGCAGCACCATATTAGTCTTAGTAACTTAATCATTCAGACTGTTGTATTGTCTCCCACATCAACTTGATATGACACAAGAGAAGCAGACTCAAGTTCCTTGAATTGTGAAAAATCTAAAACATGTATGAATGCTTATATGAACATTTTTATAGGTGGGTCGAAATTTGTTTTAATTTTTTTGTATAAATAGCAGTTAGAATAATCATTGAAGTACAGGCTGAGAATATATCAAATGTTAACACCATGTGTTAATTCAACCCAATATTTTATTTTGTAATATCGAGGAAAACCTGGATAGTATTTTTCAGTGCATGTAGGCAAACCCCTTAGTATTATTTAAAAATACATTCTTTGAAGAGACATGCTTCCTTTAACATATAACCAAAGAAAGTAACATGGACACTTTCAGAATTCGTGGATAAAAACATGAATTTTTTGAAATGTTACTTTTTAAATTTTTTAAGGTTGGTCTAAAAAAATGGGTTGACCTGATTTTTTAAAGAACAGGACCAATTTTATTTCTGCTACCATGTGATACTACCATGCTAAGTGAGATTCAGTACATTCCCTTAATTTCGTAAAGTTTACATTTGGACACAGAAAGTCTTGTGCCGAACAACTATTCAGCTGGTGTATAATTTTAACTCTGTATGAACCATTAAATCTCGAGTAGTTCCGTGGAGTTAGAGGCTATTCCTTTCTGACACTCATCTCTGAAGTCCCTGGCGAGACATCAGGTTTGATGGTGATGGTGAAGAAATGAACACTGAATAAATGTATGAGAGGAAGCATTTAGAATAAAAATGCAACGATGCTATCAGAAATAAGATTTAAGATACTCAGATGATTCCCTTTTGAGTTCTTCAAAATATTGTTTATTCCCTTTGATTTCTAAGACTCCCCCTAAGTCAATGAGAAAAGCCTACTTTCTTAGTTTTAATGGACAAATAATAATTGTGTGTATTTTGGGGATATGATGTAGGTATAACTTTTATCCACATATATATTATAGAAAGATTTAATCGGCCAATTAACATAACCATTACCGCGTCAGTTTATCAAATTGTCCAAAGGAGTTGAGAATGATATGTGCAAGAGTTTAAAATGTCCACCCCCACAGAGTTCCCACATACCAATTTGTAGTCAGCCCTCGCTCCCACCTTAGCCCTGAGGGACCACTGATCTGCTTTCTTTGTCTACAAATTTGCTTTTTCTGGGCATTTCATATCAATGAATCATAAAATATCTTTCTGTACTTTTACTGCGCAATGATGATTTTGAGGTATGTCTACCAGTGTAGTTTATTGTCGTTGCTGAATAGTATTGAATCTTTTGAAACTTGTTGATACTCATTTGGTGTCCTAGCGTATGACCTATCTTATAGTAGTTCCATATTGTCTTCAAAAACTTGTATTCTGTTGTCAGTTTCTTTGTTCTGTAAATGTAAATTAGGTCAAACTAATTGAAATATTCAGGTACTATGCATAACTTAACTAACTTTCTATCCATTATTGAGAATGAGTTCTATCCATGATTGTGAATGAGTTATCCACAAACAATTACTCTTTTCTACCACTTCTGCCAGTTTTTGCATCATGTATTTGTAGGCCCTGTTTTTAACTGCATTTACATCTATAACTGTTATATCTTCATAAGGAGTTGACTCATAACATTATTAAACGTCATTCTTCTCTACTAATATCTCTTTCCTGAAAATTTATTTCATCTCACAATTAGACACCCAGTCCAGCTCTCCAGTAGTTTCCATAGTCTTGGTATATCTTTTTCCATCCTTTTGTTTTCAGTCTATCAGTGTCTTTGAAACTAAAGCATCTGTTTTTTATTAACAACATATTGTTGATTCTTGCTGTTCTTGTTTGGCCAGTGTGATAGTATGTATAGTCTTTTATATATATAATATATTTATATATTTATATATGTAGTATATCTGTATTATATATGGTATGTATGGTATAAATATATTTTATATATATACTGTGTATATATAGTCTTTTTATTAGTATATATTAGTAATACAGAATAATGAGTTTTTTTGGTATATTGGAACATACATAAATCATATTTTGATTATTTCACCTCCATTAACCTTTCTTGGTTTCTTCCCCACACACACACCTGATCCCCTTCTTCATCTCACGTAGTCTGCCTTCTACTTTCCTGACATCTCTCTTTCTCCCTTTTTAAGATTGCTCACTTAAGAGAAAACATGGCATTTAACTTTCTCAGTCTGCATTATTTCATTTAACATGTTGGTCTCCAGTTGCATCCATCTTCCTGCAAATGACATGATTTTCTTCTTTATGGCCAAGTAATACCTCATTGTATAATATATACTACATTTGCTTTATCTATTCATCTATTGATGGGCATCTGAGGTGTCACAGCTTACCTGTTGTGAATTGCATTGCAATAAACATTACAGTATGCTGTCTTTAATTATTTCAAGAGTATACCAAGGAATAGTATAGCTTCATCAAACAGTAGTTCTATTTTTAGTTTTTTTGAGGAACTCCAAACTGATTTCTGTAGAGGTACCAATTTACACTCCTACCAGAGTTGTAGAAGGCTTTTTTTTCCCTTACATCCTCACTAGTACTTACTGTTTTTGTATTCTTGATGATAGCCACTCTGAATGGGGTCAGATGGAATTTCAAAGTAGTTTCGATTTGTATTTTCTTAATGACTAAGGATATTGAACATTTTTTTCATATATTTATTGGCCATTTGTATTTCTTTTGAAAAGTATATATCCAATCATTTGCCCATTTTTTAAGTTATTTGTTTTTTGGAAGTTAATTTTTTGTTTTCTTTATATATTATAGATCTTAATCCTCTGTTAAGAGTAGCTGGCAAAGATTTCTCTCTCATTCTATAGGCTTTCTCTTCTGTCTGTTGATTTTTTCCTTTGCTATACAGAAAGTTTTAAATTTTGATGTAGCCCCATTTGTTGATTTTTGGAGTCCTATTCTTGAATTCTTTGCCTATACCTATGGCTTTCGGTGTTTCCCTTATATTTTCTTCTAGTGATTTCAAGTATCTGGTCTTACACCTTAGGTCTTTGATCCACTTTGAATTTATTTTAGTACTGACTAAGAGTACTGGGCATCTAGTTTTATTCTGCATAGATACTTAGTTTTCCTAGCCCCATTGTTTAAAGAGGCTGTCTTTTCTCCAGCATATACTTTTGGCCCCTTCGTGAAGAGTCAGATGGCTTCGGGTACGTGCGTTTGTTTCTGTCTTCTGTTCTATTCCGTTGCTCTGTATATCTGTTTTTGTGCTGGTACCATGCTGTTCTTGTTACTAAGGTTTTGTAGCATAATTTGAATTTGGGAATTGTGATGCCTCCTTCAGCATTTCTCTTTTTATTTGCTGTAGCTTTGGCTATTCTGGGTCTTTTGTGCTTCTATGTGAATGTTTGGACTTTTTTTTTCCTGTTTCTGTGAAGAATGTTGTTGATATTTTGATAGAGATCACATTGAACCTGTAGATTGCTTTTGGTAATATGACCATGAACAAGGGAAATTTTTCCATTTTCTAGTCTTCTGTAATTTCTTTCTTCAGTGTTCTATAATTTCCATTATAGAGGTCTTGTACCTCCTTTATTAGGTTAGTTCCTAGGTTTTGTAAAAAATGTATTGTAAATGTAATTATTTTCCTAATTTCTTTCTTGATTATTTCATGGTTGGTGTATCGGAAAGTTATTGTGTGTTCATTTTGTATTTTGTATTTTGTTTACTTTGTCAGACCTAAAAAATCTGCTGGAGTTTCTAAAGTCTTCGATTTCTAGAATTTTGTTGTCTTCAAATAGTGATAACTTGTCTTCTTTTCTGATTTGGATCTCTTTTATTTCTTCAAACTTCTCAAAGCTTATGAGTCTTAAATTTGGTTTTTACTGTTGTCCCAGAGCTCTTGAATATTCTTTTCATAGGTTCTTATTCTTTTTTCTTTATCACTATCCAAATGTTCTAGTAGTATATACACCTTGGCGGTAAGCCCTGAATATTTTTTCTTCTGTTTCATCTAGCCTGTTGTTGAGACTTTGAGGTTTTTTGCTGACTAATTGAGGTTTCTATTTCCATTGTTTCTGCTTGGTTCTTTTTCAGAACCACTGTCTCTTTATTGAAATTAGCCTGCATTGTCTTTCTTAATTCATCAACTATTTGTTTGTATGTTCTTTGATCTCACTGATCATTTTAAATTTCAAGTTTTACAATTCTTTATCTGGAATTTCATCCATTTCAATATCTATGGGATCACTTTGGGGGAAGTTGTGGATTTTTGGAGGCAATTTGGTGCCTTGTTTTTTCATGATTTTTGTGTTTATGTGCTGGTGTTTGCAAATCAGTTGGCATGGATGGAGGTCTTTTTAGGAAGTAGCTTTCTTTTTGTGAAGTGCCCTGAGTTTATGTCTCAGTGTGAAATCGCCCACTCAAACTATTCGAAGTACTGGGTTCAATCCTTACCGCTGCTTTGAGCGGAGATAATAATACTAGTAATATCAACAAAACCAACTACATACCAACATATAATTTAAAACTCATTTTGAAAGATTGTTACTGTTGCACTGACCCAGGCAAAGAAAGAGAGAGTAAAAATATAGAGTAGGAGACAAAAAAATTGATCATTAGTAATATTCAGATTCATACTAATAATATGTATTTTATTAATAAAATATTATTAGTGTTAAATACTAATAACATTAATACCATTATATACTAATCATATTACTACTAATAACACTAATTCCTTATATATAAGGAAAAAATGGAGGAGAGAGAAAAGGCAGGAAAAGGTTTGTGAAGAGAAGGAAAGAAAGGAATGCTTTATAAATGGAAAATGAGAGAAGAGATAGGGAAAATAAATCCTATTAATGAACTAACAGAGAAAAAAAAAAACAGAAGTGGAAAATCCTGTGAAACAATCATTGAGTGAGAAAATGTGACAAAACAAGATAGAACATTATAACATTATAGAAACAAAAGTGGTAAGTAACTCTCCCAGCTCCAAAAAAAAAAAAAAAAAGGACCAATATTCCTCCTTTTGAAAGTATTTAAAATGGAGGTATTTATATGGAGGCAATTATTTTTTTCAGAATTCTGCTGCTGGATGCTGCCTGATGTAAGAGTGTTTCGAAAATCTTTAGTCCTCTTTCCCCATGATCTTAGTTACTTTGTATTGCAGTCATCACTTTCCTGAGACCAACCTGTCTCTCAGCAAGGGTGCCTTCTGCCTCACCGGAGAGAAGCAGTGTCGTTGTCGTGGAGATAGCAAGACTGTGTGGGCTTCTGCTCTGCTCAGCCTCCAAAGACGGTGGCAGCTTAAACTGGCTCCCCATCGTAGGTCTAAGTCCTCTGGGAAATGCTGGAAAGTACCTCTCCCACATCTGGTCACTTGGCAGAACTCAGGTCACGCTTCCACTTAGGTTGCATGTCTATCCAGTACCAGTCTGCATTCTTCAGAGTATGCTGAGATTTTATCTTTCAGCTCCACCAGAGGAGAGTTTCCTTTCTCCCACTGAGCTGCCCAGCTTTCAGCACTGCTGTATACTACTTCTGTTACTTCACTTTTTATCCTAAATGCCAATATTTCTAGAATTTCACTTGATTGCCTGCTCACCTAAGTTGCATTTTAGCAATTTCCTATAGTTCTCCTACCTCCTCGTGGAGCCACATACCTGTTAATTTGGGTGAATATCCTAGAGTACTGCTTGCATCTAGTCCATCTTTAGCACCAAATTTTAATCAAATATAATGTTTATCTTGGTTCTTTCATCATTTACATTTATAACTTTAAATATGCTTATACTTAATTCAATAGATTTTGAACTTTCATATACAAGATAAGCAAATTCACATATCTACCAGATCAGTCTTTTTTCCATTTCTTCTCTAAAGTTTTTTCAATTATATCTTATCTATATATTACACCACTTTTGAAAGTTTACAACCTGTTCCTGAACTGTAATTTTTATAGTTCTTTTAATCTTAGTTCTATATTTAAATGGATTCAATTCTTATCATCATCAATTTTCCCTGGTTTCTTCATTTATCTGAGCTTTAGTAGTTTATTCAAGACAAGATCATAATAGTTGTCCTCCTCAGAGATTATATATTTAAGTTTTTTATCTGTTGCTTTTATTTTTGAATGACAGCTTGAGTAGGCATATACTTTTGAGTAAATGTTTTGGTTCCCAGAAGATGTTTTAGCCACAGCTTTCTTCTTTTTGTAGATATCTCTAGAGTTAGACTATTTTTCCTCCTTGGTTAACTGATGTTTAACTGAAAGGTTGAAGAATAATTCTTTTGTCATGTTTGAAGATTAGTTATTTCACCAGCGTATACTTTGGTTTTTATCATTTGCTATCAATTTTGCCAAGGAAATGTTTCTTAGTCACTTTCTCATTGCTGGGACACAATACCAAGATCCACAGTTTAAAGGAGAAGAGGTTTATTTAGGCTTATAATTCCAGTCTTTCGTCAGCTGACTGAAAAGCAGAAATGGGATGGCTAAAGGGCACGGTGGGGGGAAATGTGCTCAACCTATCAAAAGCAGGAAGCAGAGAGAAAGGGAAGAGTGGGGAAGGGAGATATATCCTTCCAGGTAATCCCTTCATTGGGCCCACTCTAACCATGCCCTACCTCCTAACAGCAAGTCAGCTATGAACTCATCAGTAGACTAATCCACTTACGATTATAGTACTCACATGATCCCATCACATTCCAAACACATTAGGAAAAATTTTGAAAGACATTTTAGATCTAAACCATAATATTCCATCTCTGGTCCAGAAAAGACTCATTTTGATCTCATTATGCAAATTGCATTTAGGCTATCTCTAATTCACCAAAGTGTAAGCAATTCCAGCATTGCTGAAAAGCCCAAGTCCAAAGTGTCCTCTGAGACTCAAGGCAAATTCTTAGCTGTGAGCCCCAGAAAAAAATAAAAAAGAAAGTTAAATACTTCTTAACATACTATGGCACTGGGTATACAGTCTCATTCCAAAAAGGAGAAAAAGGGATGGGACCAAAGCAAAACCAACACCAGCAGGCCAAACATTAAATCTTGTGGTTGAGTGTCTGGCACCCAGAGGATGTTGTGGCAAGATGGGAGTTCCAAGGGGAATGAGTGGCCTTATCCCTGTGACATTGCTTGTTGCATCCCTCATGGCCTCTTTCTTGGGGTGACTCTGCTCATTGCCTGCAACTTTCCTCAGCAGGCATTCCACATTCCTGGCATCTCCAGCTTCCTGACTTCTCTACTGCATTTTTGGCTTCACACTTACAAGTTCCCACACTGCCCTCCAAGGGGAGCACTGCCTGGCCTCCTATACCTTCCTTTGAAATCTGGGTAGGAGCCTCTCAGACTCCACAACTCTTATATTTTGCATGCCTGTTAAACCAGTACTATGTGGATGATGCCAAGGTTTTCCACCAGCTCAAGCACTAGCCAGTCCCCCATGGACCATGGCTGCAGAAACCTCTGAGTACCTGGATGGCTGAGCACAGTGAAACAAGTCCCAGGGAACCAACTTTCTAAGTGGCCCTCCTTGAGGGGGCATCCTGGAACTCTCTTTTCAAATGAAAGATTTAGTTTTGCACTGTTGAGTCTGTGAGGGATGGGATCTTGCTGATGTCTGAGATGCTGCCAATCAAGCCATGTTTTCTATTGTCCTGATACAAAGTACTTAGCTTCTTTTTAATGTTATACTCTTCAGCAGCCATGCAGTCCATGGCCCCTGCTTTGTCAGTGCTTGCTTTCTGATGAAATCGCAATTTTTTCACGTTTGGTTTTTGCTCCTGATTTTTATTATAGATCTAGCTAAAAGCAGTTAACAATACCCATGCATACGAATGCATGAATGCTAGGCTTCTTTGAAATTTCCTCTCCAGATTAATTAATCCACTGTCCTTGCTCTCAGTTTCTCACAAAATCTCAGGACATGGGCAAAATTAAGATGAATTTTCTACCAGAGTGTAACACACATGGACTCTGGTCCTTATTCTCAACTGAAACCTCCCAACCATTTACTGTCTATATTTCTATCACCATTCTGGTCTTTTGAGCTCTGACTACTATTGCCTACTCACCAAACTCCACCTACTGTGTGCTAGGGTTTCTCTGGCCAGCATCTTCAAACCTTTCCAAACTCTTTCTGTGAACCACTTCCAAAGTCTTCAAAAATACATGGTTGAGTATAGTCAAAGCAATGAATCCACTCTTGATACCAAAAATCTGTCTTCATCACTTTTTCATTGCTAGGACACAATACTCAAAACCTACAATTTAAAGGAAGAAAAAGTTAATTTGGCTCACAATTCTAGTCCATGATTGGCTGGATCCAAGGCAGAAACAGGATGTCAGAGGAACATAGTGGGGGAAAAGCTGCTCAATGCATGGTAAGCAGGAAACAGAGAGAAAGGGTAGGCCCTTCTAGGTAAGGCCCTCAGTGATCTGTTCCTAATTAGGCTTTCATTCCTGACAGCAAGTAAGCTAAGAACTCATCATTGGACTAATCCACCACTGGGGATGAGTATAGCACCCTATGTGATTCATTCACCTTCCAAACACATGATGCTTTGAGTGACATTTTAAATCTAAACTATAACAAAAATGCTAAATATTTTCAGTCTACATTATTCTGGTCTTCCATTGTTTCTGGAAAGTTTTCTTACATTATGCTTTTAGACATTTTTCCTTTTATATTTGTTCAGTTCGTTTATTTAGGGACTCCAATTATGCTTATGTTGGATCCCTTCAACGCCTTCCATATATAATATATTTTGTCTTTAGTTATTTGTTCATTTTATTTTATTTTCTCAGTTTTCTTAATCTATGTCTGTTCTCCTTTTTACTGCTTCCAACATGACCTTCAGAAAATACAACAACTTTAATGAATACTTTAACAGTGTGAAAAAATTTCTGTTTCTTTTTGCTGGGAATGGAGAGCAGGATGCATTTTGACAGTTCTTGGTTTGGACAATGAAAGTTGCATAAAGTTTTTCATAGAGCCCTTATAAATTTGGTTCTGAAAGGCAGACCCCCCCCCAAAAAAAGGAAATTTATTTTAGAGTTATAACTTTATGCCTTTTTATCTACATGTATAGTCATATTTAAAACATACTTTTAATTTGATATCTAATTATGTATAAGATGCTTATGTATTTGGGGTTAACCTTAAGCAACACTATTCTTTAGCATTGGAAAAGATGTAAAATGTATATTATTTTAAAGGTTCCCTGGGGTCATTTTTTTCTAGCTTTTAGTGTAATATTTATTCTATTATGCAAAGAACACTTGGGGCCAAGGAATGGTATTTAGCTAAACATCATTATTTTGCTCCGTTTATCTCATTATAATATGTACTTTATTACATATCAAGTACACATTGCAGTGTAATGTAAAATACTTTGTAATGTAAAATACTGGCAAACAATATACTGATGACAGATGCCTTTACTTTATTCCTTTTATTATTTCTTTTTAAAAATAATGCACATTGAAATTTTTGTGTCCTACTACTGATTCAAGATCCTTTTAAACAATATCAAGAGGGTGCAATATCAATCTCTATTCATTTTATTATTTTGTATGATTTTATATTATTTAAGTGAAGAAAATGTAGTGATTTTAAAAGATGTGTCAATATTCATTTCAAATTTTAATCTATAAATACTAACAAACAGATTTATCACCACCCTTAGGAAAGTATATAGTTAATGGAAGAGACCTGAGAACTTTATAATCTACACAAAATTGTTACAATTGCAAATAAATTAGAACTCATTTCTATAGGGTTAGTTTTTATGTGATACTTATATGTGAAAGTAAGTTGATTCAATTACGATGCATAAAATATCTTTGAATGCAACGCAGAAATACATGCTTAAATACAGCAAATATTAGTACCACATCAAATGGGAGGGTGTACTTACAGGGACTGCGTGGAAACTACTGATGACTTGAAAAAAATCAGAAATGAGATGCATATTAAATATTAATTATAAAAATCAAATCTAGGAAACAAGAGTTATTTTCTCTAGAAAACTTCTGGAAAGTTTTATTAGAGCCAAAATAATACAGATCTATAGGCAAATATTCGAAAAGATAGTTACAAATAAGGAACCAACACTGAATATTCATATTTGATCTCATTGCCGTCAAGTGTGCTACTTCATCAAGACTCAAAATAAATGAAAGATTGACTGTATCGCATATGGAATTTTCTCCTACTGAGCAAAGAATTAGTGCAGTCATGATTTCTCATTGTGGACAACAAATATGCCTGTTTAGAGAGTAATGAAAAGATGGAAATGAGTTTTTATTCTCTTTTCTTCATACTAAATTGCCTGCAGGACAAGAATAAAAATCCAAATGACGGCTTTTCCTTCTACCTAAAATAATATTCAGGTTCTGTGGTTTCCTAGAAATATAAATAAAGACAGAAGCATGTAGAGCAATTGCAGTTCTACTGGGTTAATAATTTAAAAAGCAATCAAAGAGGGCATGGAGACATGCACCCTGTCATTCAGCCACCTCCTGCCCCTTATTAACATTTACTGAGCATCAACTTACAACATAAAACAGCAGAGCTCTTAGATCATGTAGAACAATCTTGCTGGAAAGCGTTGTGTAGTCGCCCTCAAATGTGAGCACTATGGGTACCTCCAACCCTGGTGTTTAGCTGCTGAGTGGAGCACTTAGCATATTTCTTTTCTCTCTATAGTTTTAAATGTGTGGGAACATGTGATCAGGGTCCTTTTTATATTCAAAATGGGTCAGCTTCTGTCTAGAAAGTGTCTTATTGTCATGATGTCACCACATCTCAAGATTTGTGACCTTTTGCACCATATGGATTCATGGTAGTCCACATCTTAGTTTACAGGCCAGAGTGCTTTTGTGCCCCCGCTAGGGGGTATCAAAGGCTTTTGGACTGAAATTTCAAGTGCTGATAGATTTGGAAAAACAAAAAAGTAATTTTTATATATCCTAAGGACCGCCAGATGTCGCAAAGGCATCATTGATGAAGCAGGTTTTATCCAAAATGTGGCACTTATATAAGGAATAGTAGTATTGTGTTTGAGAGTTGCAGGGGCCATAACAGGTCAGTGAAATGTCCTTCAAACATCTGATTTTTACATTCAAGAATGGGACAAGATGAAAAGATAACCACATATCTGACATTGACGTTACTACCATTTAGACAACCGATTCAATTGCCTTAGTCAGTGAGATCAATCAGGCCTTTATTACTTTGTAAAACCACAGAAATGATACAGTTTTTCTTTTTCTTTAAAAATGATGATTGGAGCTACATCCTACCATTCTATGTTAACCATAACATTAGAAGCTTTCATAGAAGCACATGAAAACTTTCGTAACTCTCCCTACCCACTAAGTGTAAAGCATTTTATGAGATGTACAAAATTATGATGAAAGAAATGGTGCTGAGTGAATTTCTGCTGAGCCGAACTGTATGCATAAATTGGCAGTTTAACAAGTAAAACTTGGAAGCAAGCATCTGATGATTGATTTTTTTATTGAGACAGAGCAAGCATGATAGTGGGTAAAGTGATTTTCCTTATTGAGAGAAAATAGAGTGTTTTTCAACATGTCTCTAGGATGAAAGGAAGCCTTGTCAGAAAAACGGAGCAACACATAATATCTTTAAAAAGGTGAATTAACATAAGTATATCACTTATTTTATGGATCAAATTTTATACTTGTCAGTTTTATTCATAATGCCATAAAGTTTATATCCTAAAGGTAGTATTACTACCTTTGTTATGTCCTTAAAAACTCTGATATTAACTGCTTTGTAAGTAGATTATAAAATACATTCACATATTCAATGCAGTAATAAAAATTAAGGCCAAAATATGTATTCATATGTAGATCTTAGGCAACTCCCTAATAATTTTAAAGTACTTGAAATACATTATTCAACAAGTAACCTGATGTATATTTGTTTGTAATGGGCTCTGCTGGAGAATACAAGAACTGTCAACATAAAAATAAGAAACATGTATCATTATAATTTAATTATAATTCACCCAAAAATCTTTCTACTGCATATATTCCAGGGAGATGTACACTCTTTCTTGTAAAAATAAGAGTATACCAAAGTTAATTGAGATTTGCTATTAGAATTTTTGTATGTAGATTTCTAGTGCATACAGACATACATCAACATGTATGCATACATGCTAAATATTTGATTTATATGTATTCTCTCTGCACTTATTTTATAGTTACATCCATGGGAAAACTTAAAAGATGAATATGAATTTGCTTATAGGGAGTTATCTTCAAGTTTATAAATGTACACTTATTTCCAATTGTGTTTTCTAGCTATAATTTGTAATTCTATTTAGCTGTGGCTATATTATTCCCATTTGGAACAAAATGTGTAAAAACATAAGGAGGATATACTCATGCTGTTTTTCTGGATTTAATTAGTAGGCAACCTATGAATTGGTTGTTCCTATTACATCTGAGCATGTATATCATGGGTCCATATTCCATGTGAAAGATTACCTGTATTTTATTCTAAGACTTTATGTATATTTAACCTTTAATTTGACTAGCAGGTTGTATGATTTACATAAAAAATAGATCAGCTTTGAATTCACAGAATGTTATTGGTATAACATAATCAATCATCTCTAAATGTTAATGGTGTTAAAGAGCAGCAAGAGCATGTGTCTTATATCTGCAACCCTGAGGATTTATGAAATTATTTAGATGTCTAAGTACATTAGATCATAGCATTTCTCTGTAGTTAAGGATGGGGAATTTTTTTGAATGGTAGATACTATTCTTATAAAGTTGAAAAATCAGCCAAATATAAGTACTTTTCTTTCTATCATGAATTACCTAATAAATACATGATGGCTAGAACATTCTTATGAGGAAGGTGGAGGTAGACCACACAATACGGTGGTAGAGAGGCAATGACTTTGTCTCATTCTCTTTTTGCTGTCTTTTAATAAAATATGACTTTCATTGGTGTTATCCTAATTACATCATACTCAGAATTCCTCAATGAAATAAAAAGTCAATATATGAATGAGAGTAGTAAAGGAAAAAATAGGATTTGAAATGGTAAAAAGCCTGCTCTAGTAACAAAGACTGACTCAATCCCTGTGTCGTATAGCAGCTTGATCATATCTTTAAAACTGATAGTAACAAAGAATATTTATTTGTTGCCACGCTATTGTAGGATTTATTTTTAAACTCAAATCCCAATTATCAAGAAAATTGCATCCTCTTTATCTCACAGAAGGGCATACTGAATCATAGCATATTTGGTTATTGGAACTGTAATATTGTTACCTTGCTTGAAACACATGGTCTCTCTTGATATACAAGAAAAAACTGAATCCATTTCAATAAATTAATAGGGATGAGAATCCCAATCCATCCTTCTTTTCAGAGGTTCACATACATTGTGATGAAATGCATTAGGAGTTTTCTTCACTTGAAATCCAAATGAGACCCATTTTGGCTCACACCCTTGACAGTCTCTTTTATAAGCATTGCCGTCTCCTGTTCTTGTGTGGGCCTAGCAAAATGCTTCCTTTGTAAGATGCTCAGAGACAATATAATGCCACGAAAGACGAAGGTGTCAAAACACAAAGTGAGAGGCGATCTAATCAATGCCTCCTGATTTAGCCCTTGAAGGCTCTCTTCATTAGGGCTCTTTAATGGTGGGGCTTATCTTGAGGTAGAGCTGTTACTTAATATTTTTCAGTGTCATTCTTTGGACAGTCATTTGTACCTTTTAAATGTATTTTCGGTATTCATTGTTTAGTAAATTGGATGTCTTATTAGCCTGGTGGTGGTATGAATGACTTGCATCAAAATGATTGAAGGTAATAGTGTATAAATTCTTGGTAGATTTTTTTTTCCTATCCCCTAATTCCCATCTTTCCCTCCAACAAAAATTTTATTTTCTTTCTAAATATCAGTTGTATGTCATTAGATGTTTTCCAAAAACAGACATTTAGACATTTTTCCATATCCAAGAATCTGACTGGAAATCTTAGAAAAACTCAAAGCAATTAGAATTTCTATTTAAAGGAGTTTCTTGCCATTGCCACCTTTCTGCTGACTACACTTTTCCAGTTAATTTTCCTTTCATTTGGAGCTTTTGGGAGAAGCAATGTGAATCTCACTAAAGTGAGGGGAAAAATCCTAAATGTGCCCTGTCTCCTGAGTTTCTGTTTCTCACTGAGCAGATTAAGAATATGCTGAGAGACTGGAGGCACATAATAATACCTGACCATTTCCATAGAAGGTTCTGAACTGAGGAATTGTCTTATATGTTCTTTGAAAAGATTTTATTTTCTTAGGTGTGAGTGAAAGTATATAAAATGTTTTTAAATCTTCAGCTTTCTGAAATTTTTGTCCTCCAGTGATCTGATCAAATTTAATAAAGGGAAAACTTGTAATTTTTATATTTTTCCGTTACACATGGACCAGATGGCTTAAAAATGTATAGAAGAATATTTTGTTAATGATGTATGTGTGTATCTATATTTAGGCTCGTATTTTACACACACAATGTGTGTCTGAAAGCCATATACGTAGAACAGTAAATAGGGTTTAGTTTTGTTTGTTTGTTTATTCATGGAATATATAATACTTCCTGTAAACAGTTTTAACAAATACATATGTTTTTGGGTCGGCACATTCATGTAGACCATCTTAAAAACCTGAGAAATCAGGGGCTTAATTTATTTTAATATGCACAACTTGAAGAGGAAAAAAGCCTCACAAGGTGCCCTTGCTACCCTTTTCCACCTCAATGTGTGATTATCGGTAAAAATAAATAATTTATGAAACGAGAAAATTAGAAAGGGATAAACATCACAGAATTTATCTTAGAAATGGAAGAGAATTCAAGCAACTTTGACCTGATTTTTAAATGACTACTGTGGTGGCTACAGCTGCTGTAGCTTAGTAATTATTTGTGATAGGTTGTTTTTGAGTCCCATATGTATAGGAGCTCCAGGCCCAGCTACCTCATTTGCTGGCACACGAACAGATTTTTCCAGGTGCTGAAAATTAAATTTTAATATATTATTTAAATATTAAGAGAATTACAGTTTCAGTAATTTTACTGCTACAGCTGGAGTGTAAAGCATGCCTGTAGAATGCAGAGCATCAGACAATCTAACATATAGCAATTTATAGTGATTTTAAAAAATGATTAGCTTATATATTTAATGGATGATGGCTGTATTTGGCAAGGAGATATATATATATGTGTGTATGTATGTCTTTGAGATATATATATTTGTGTGTGTGTGTGTGTGTGTGTGTGTGTGTGTGTGTGTCTTTGGTTTAATTCTGACACCTTTGGGTATCCTTTATACTACTGTATTATTGGTCTTTCTAGGTTACCTAACTAAAAAAATGAACATACCAATGACACAGAAATTTAAGATATTAAAAAGTCTAATAATAAAATAAATCAGTGCCCAATGTGAGCTTAGGGCATGTGTATTATTCCATGATGAAAAGAGTTGTAAATTCTGAATTTAAAAAAATGTTTCTTTGGTTTCTACTTTGCAATAAGAATAATCTCTAAGTAGTTGGAAATCAGGAGAAATGTATTTTAAAATGTTGGTCTCAAGAAAGCTAAACGCAGGATTCACCATTAACATGCCTCTGGAAATTGTTATGTTCCTTTTGACCTGTTCAAATGATGTAAAATCCATTAAAATCATAACCTATATTTAACCTATATTTAGTTTGGAATTCAGAGTAGGAAGTAGGCTTAATAATGAAAATTTATAAGTTACAACCATTCATTATAAAAGCTTTCTGTGATAAAATGTTGCTTTTCTCAAAAATTCCATGTAATGTATAACTCCATGGCAGGTTAGCTTACATGCCATGGAACCAAACTGCTCATTTAAAATCTCAGGTCTTGTGCTTGCCTTGCAAGCATAAGGCCCTGAGTTCAATCCCCCGCACCAAAAAAATATATAAATAAATAAATAAATAAATAAAATTTAAAAAAAATAAAATCTCAGGTCTTACCCCTTCTAGCTATGTGAACTTGGACAGTCAACCTGGCAATGCCTCAGTTTTCTGATATATAAAATGGAACTACTTTGTAGGGTTGTTTTGAGGATTAGATTAATTTATCAAAAACAGTACCTTGCACAAAGTAAGCAAGCTATAGAGATTAGCTATTGTATTAATAGTATTCATATATTTTAAAATATATTTCTGATAGCCATTAATTTGAGTATATAAGTAAATGCAATATTAACTTTCACAACTCTTAAAAAACTTCAGCATATAGTCAAAAATACTTAGCCAATATTTTGAGACATTGAACCTATTAAATAAATAAACTCCTTACCCTTAGAATTGCTACATTAGATCATAGTAGTAGGCCATTTATAGTTTGGTTCATAACTCCAGATATAGTGAGAAAAACTGTGACACAAACTGTCAAATAGTAAAATATAGAACAAAATTCACTAGGAAGAGTTACATAATTACTTCCTGAATCACAGAGCACATTTTAAAAATATGAGAGTAAAGATTTTGTCAGCCTTTTCATTTTTCCCTCTCCTAGAGTATAATTCTACAAGTACTACTTTTGATGTTTTCCCTGTTTTTGAAAAATCTAAATGGTTTTAAAAGTCACTCTAAGAAAAAAAAATCATGCAAATTATAATTTGAATGATGGGTTAAATGATATATAAGATTTTTGCCTTTTTAAAATACAATTTTTTGGTATGTCAGTGTGAGGAAACAATATTTTTCCATTGTAAAACATGAAATGTCTGGTTTATCAAAGTCAGAAGTTAAAATACATAAACTGAGTACCAACTATTTTAGGCTAGGTGGGGGATAATATAGGATAAGTTGGATAAAATCCTTACCTTCATAAACCTGAGAATAAACTGATGAATAAATGTATTAACACGATGCAGGAAGTAATAAAGGGTTGAATTAAAGCAAAGCTCCTAGGGTATAGGGGTATTATTTTTTAAATAAAGAGTAAGGCGGGAAGGCATCTTTGAGAAAGGGATATTTGTCTGACCTAAGGGAGAAAGCCATGAAAATTCCTGGGATCAGCATATCAGGCAGAGGGAATGGCGCGTAATACATGTTCAGAGACAAAAAATAAGCTTCATTGCTAAATGGGTAAGGAGTGGAAGGAGAGAAGGTGATCAGAGACCAGATTGCAAGGAAGACTTGGCTTTTGTGAGACAGCAGGTCTTTGGAGTATGTTGAACTCGAAGGCATGCAATTGGAAATACCCCTTCCAACACTGTTGTGACTGCTATGAGAAGATTAGACTTTAAGTGTGGCGAGAGTGGAAATAGAAAAGTTAGGAGACCGCAGTAGTCCTAGCTGGAATTAGTTTGCTGGAGATGGTAGGAAGCGGTTGGACTTTGGTCTCTCTTTTGAAGATACTGTGTCAAACAATACTGAAGACAGAATTTGAAGAATTGCTGATGGATTGAGTATGAGATGTGAGAGAAAGAAATCAGAGATGTTTCCCAGGCTGTTGGCTTGAGCAATGATGTGAATGAGGGTGTGATTTATTGAGATGAAGAAACCTGGGAGAGGATTGAGTTTTGAGGGATAAATATCAAGAATTATCTTTTTGATTTAGTGCACGTGATGTGGTTTTAAGGCATCTAGAAGGAATAGGGCATGAACGTTACTATGTGATGGTGGGACTCAGCAGAGAGACTGGGTTAGACGTAGTGCAGCAGTAAGCAGTGTACAGATATACTTCTGAGCTGCGATGGAACCGATTAGAATCATCCTGGGTTAGATCTGAGACCTAGGGACTCTAATGTCTAGAAGGCGGCGGGGAAGAGGATCCCATGAAGGGACTGAGAAACAGTGGCCAGTGGAGTCAGAGGAAAACTTGGAGCAATCGAGTGCTGCCGTCCATGTCCCTTGAGTCCCTCTCACTGGGCGCCCTTAGATCGGTATCAACCCTGGCAATTCCGTCTGCAAAAACATCTCTCTTTTACTCCCTCGCTTCTCATGGTGCTTCTTCCTTTGCCCTGGGGTTGACTTAGGGCTGAAGCAGGATGAGTTCGTGGGGACAGGTAGGGACAGCATTAGGAAGAAAGCACCTCCCTTAGGGCTCTCCGTTCTTCTGCCTACAGTGATGCCAGGTTGCTGACATTATCAATCCTGTCCCAGTATCTCCGCCTCTTCCCACTTCCCGGGTCCCAGCCTGCTTAGTTTTTGTGTCTAATGTTATTTTGGTTTATAATTATTAACCATTTTTATGTACCAAAAATAGCATGTATAATCTTGCCACCGTTCTTTGTTTCTCTTCCTGATCTTTTGAGTCTAGTTTTTCCAAATGAAGAAATGTGCTTCTGTTCTCTGTTCTCTCAGAGCTCAGACCACTGCAGCACCCAGTTCTGCAGTAATCCGTGGGGGGGTGTGGGTCACTAGTCTGGCTGTAGCAAGGGCAGAGAATAGATTGCTACAAGAAATTCTTTTCCATGTACGGTCACTCATCGCCGTGGTAACTTATGAGTCAAATGGATTTTTTTCTCAGGTTGCCTGACCCTAGCACAAAATATTAAATTCGTTTCTGGACTAAAATATTTCCCAAGTTCCTAGTAAGAAATTTACCAATAAATTTTCAGAATATTATCCATTTACAGTTGAGGAAATATTTTGCGTATTTCTAACCATCTTTCCTAACTTTATATCTATCATATATAGATATTCCTATAAATATTTGTACATAACCTAGAATAGATATAATTACTAATGATGAGTCTATATTTAAATTTACTGAAATATGCTAACTAGATATTTTATATCAAGTTAAATTTTCTATATGTATTTTAAATAGTTTTCATTGTAATTTACTGGATTACAAGGAAATACAACATTTAATATTTGCTTTGACTAAGTCCCTCTGTAATCTCTCTTGCTTTCTCAATCAACGCATTCAAAAACATATTCCATTGCAGAAATAATGCTATCTAGGAATTCAGCATTTGGTTTTCAAGTTACAGATTTTATAAAACAAGACTTTTCATAAAGAAGTAATGTGTTTTTTTCAAACCAATGTTTCTGATTTTTAACATAAGAGTTTAACGTTATAAAACTAAATTTACCATGATTATAAGTGTAAATATGAAGTCTTTTTTATGAGGAAATATAATTTACCTGGCAAAATCAGTATTCTATTATAATTTTAAAAATATAGAGAATATGGGTTTAAGTGCAGTCTACGTTTTAAAGCACATTCGTATTTGTTATCTCGTCTTCTCTGCACAATAACCTTGTGAAGAGTACTGGTATTATGATCCCTATTTTATAGATTAAGACATTATAGATCAAGGAGTTCAGTTAAGGTCTGGGTGCTAGTGAGAAGCGTCTGACCTTGTCATTCTGATTCCAAATCTAGGTCTGTTTCTACTGCCCCACGTTGCCTTATATTTTCTGCAATAAATTGTCTTTGAGTTATATCCCTGGAGTTGTGGGATGCAGCACAGGCCTCAGTAACAACGTGTGTTTGGCTTTCATTTTGGCTTGCTGGACGCTTTGTGGAGCTGATTTAAGCCTTGAGCGCCAAAGTCAATGAGCCACTCTGTATTTGGAGTAGATCTGCACAGTGCTGAGCAAGAAAAGAAACTGGCATCATCATACTTTGTATTTCCAAAATATTTTACACACTTACAGGCAGGGCTTTCATTCTCCAACCCAACATGACAATATGGTACTCCCGTGAGCAGTGTGTACAGCTTCTGGATGGTGAGTTACACTGGGGAGGTGGCTCACAGGCGGGAAGACGGGGCTTTGAGAATTGTCCTTCCAGGCGTTTAGAGGTCTGACAGTGGAGTAAGGAGCCGTCCGAATTCACTTTCTTGCTGCTCCAAGTTGTTGACAACTGAGTATTGATACCTAATTTAGGCATAGGAAAAAGAAAAACATTCCTGTTTCTTCCTTCTTTCTTACCACTTATCATCTGTCACAAGGTGATGGATAAATGAAATTTAGCACTTTCAAAAATGGCTTTTAATAGAAAGAGGTCTGAGAGAATGACCAATCATTGACTTTAAGATGGTTTTTTTCTAAGCGTATTCTGAAAGTGTTCCTTCAGCCCCTAAGATAAGACTTTCATTAAATGTTTTAGCTTTCATGCAATATGCATTTTAAGAAATAATAAAGAAACCTTTAAAATATTGCTGCTGGTCACTCTGAAAGACTGCTAAGGAGACATACTGCCCTAAGTCAGAGGAGCCAGTCAAGTCTCCCTGAGGAAGGTGTCCTGTGTCCTCGTCAATCACAGTGGCTGTTCTGTGACTTTCTGGACCCCAGATGAGGGAGGTGCAGGCCTGGGCCTCCAGGTGTGTGTTCGCCTTCCAGCAAGAGCTTGAGGAGGTTGCCGCTGATGATGCGCTCTGAAGTGGATTTGGGTTACTGCCTTTAGTGTGGATTTTCTTTTTATGAAATAGGGTAAAAATAAAGGGAAGAAATGTTTACTTACCAAAGAAGCCGAGGTGTTCTCAGCTAGTCACCTGTAGTGCCTCATATGAATTTGTTTTTGGTTTTTCTTCATTTAGAAAATGATGCATTTACATTTTTGAGAGAAAAGGTACTATTTCAGTTGGTTTAGTTGCATAACCTAGAATAAAGTTGTAATAGTCGTATCTTATTCCATAGTAACAAAACTATTATGTAAAATAATAATAAAAGCATAGAAATCTAAAACTGCTAATATCTTAATTTTACCTTTTTGCTATCTTTCCCCTTCAACACAGGCTCTTCATTTAACATGGGAAGACCTGTATTATAGACACTCTGCCTTTTGAATTTAATTTAACCCCTCTTTCCATTAATCTGTATATTAACATTGTAAGAATTAAGATCAGTTTCCTTTAGACAACTCCAAAACACATATGGACTGGCTTGATTTTATTACGTTGGCTATTTTCACTCAAAATTAAAGAAAACACCATTGGCAGTTAGTATCAGAAAGGTAGGTACTGCCTTTTGATATAACAGATACCAAAGACCTGAAAAATGCTAAAAAGAAAGTTTAAGGAGTACAAAAATTTGATGTATATTTAATAACCTCTTTCATAATGCGATTACACATTATGTCAGGTCCTTGCAGCTATCTGACTCTACTGTGATTTGCATTGTCCTCTAAGCCCCACATGGTAGGATCGAGGGAAACAATAATTAATATAACTGGAATGGTATAGTCATGAATAAATTAACCTTTAAAATATAGCTAAAATTCATATTACATATATTATGTAATATATATATTTATTGGTACTTTTATTCCAAATAACAGTGAAAATTTGAAAATTCCACCACTGTAACATGATAGTGGTCTATAAAACTTATGTTCCACATTCATTCCTTTTTCTCATGCTCAGTAATTAAAAATGGCTATGGGCATTTTTTATCCACTGAGATTTACCAACTGCTATAACATTCAACATTTATAGAAAGATTTCTACACCTGCTTTTTCTTTTAAATGAAATAATCAAATATCAGAGCAGCTTGAAATGCCTCCTTAAAAAAACTAAGTTTACCTCTAGGCCCCTGGATTTTAGCAGATAGAAAGCACTATCATTAGCCTACCATCCGTTTTAATTTGAAATCCTAAGAACAAAAGTCATTAATAAGTCCTTTGTCATGGATTTTAAAAAAGAAGACGCCTTTTTAGTATTTGTATGTCATCATGCCAGGCCTAGAAAATTAGGCTAATTTATTATTTAAAACACTGGTGGGATTCCTAATTGCATTCATCATTAGATATGACACGTTTAGAACTGAGAACCATATCCAGTGAGAATTTTCCAGTTTGAATTTTGAAATAAAAATATTTTTCAAGAGATCCCTAGCTATTGCCTGTTACCATGGCAACAGTCCTATTTGTCTAAGAGCTCTGTCCGCTGCCAATGAGAGAGAGAGCAACGTCAACTAAACATACGAATACATCAAAGGCAGATTCATATGCTCAATCTGATCAGCTCAATTAATGTAAGAACAGAAGCTGAAGGGGGTTAAAAGAGGGCACCCATTCAGGAGAGATGAAGCCCCTTTTAGCAGAATATACACGCCGGCCTTTTGGGGGAGGAATTTAGCACACTGTCAAAAACATTATCAGAAAAAGAAAGTAGTAGGCCTCCTACACCTAACAGATATGAAGCTGTCAGACAAAGAATAGCACTATTCATTAAATGACACTTATTTTCTCCCACTTTACAAGAATATAGCGAACAAAACAAGCAGGGGAGCAGCTGAGAAAGACACTTTTTTCTTTTGCTAGTGATGACAGGCATGAAGCAATTATGGTGATAACTAAGGAATACTAAACAAGAAGCCAGCCTCCATTCTGTTTATCACCTTAAATTTTATGTTACTAAATTTGCATGCAACTCCTGTTTTGTTTTATTATTTATGTCTAAGGGAAATTAGATGTCTTTGTTTTTAACCTAGTACCTCAAGTTGGGTGTAGCATCCCTTTAAACTATGAATTTTTGCACTTTTCTTATTAAATGGCCATATCAAGTCGAAACGGTTTTGCAGTAAGATTGCCAAAGCACAACAAAACTGCTCTTACTCCTGTGAGGTGCATGTGGGGCTTGGGACGCTGCTTCACTAGTGTAAAGGCAGATGCTCTGTATTACTTCTGTATATATGTTGCAAAGAGATAGAGCCTAAAGTTGTGTCGGTGGCCACCTTTGCATCTGCACTTTCTTTTACGTGGTGAAATGTGCTGTACAGTCCATGTCTTTCTGTGTTTAACAGGTCCATTTGTTTGCGGGGGGAGGTTCCGTCACAGAAGTTGTAGGTGGTAGGTAGTAGAAAAATCAGCTTGTGGGGTTTGAAACAGGTGCAGGCAAGTAGGAGTTCCCCTGAGACTGCTGCCTCTTAAGAATCTATGCTTAAACCATGATGATCTGATTTAAGGCCCATTATCAATAGTCTGCTACTTATATCTGCATGATTGTGGGCTGATTGGTACTGACTTTGTAGCCATGTGCTCCATAATGTGCTGTCAGGAAATGCTGACAGATACAATGAAAGAACAATAAATGTGGGGCAGCTGTAATGTAAAGGTCCAGCTAGGCTGTATGAAAACTGATAGCTAGGATATTGGCTCCTATGTTACCATATACACCAGTCCCTTTGAGAGTTTAGCTGGTGAGTGAATTAAAATGGTCTCCTGATACCTAGAAGGGAAAGAAAAAAAATCTTCATTTAAGGAACTTGCCGACTTTGCCAAAACATTGCTTTATAAGAACACAGCCAAGATTTAAAAAAAAAAAAAATACTCTATACTGAAAAATCTAGGCATGTCTGACACATCTAAGAGTATTTCTTAAAAATCACAAAAAGAGCACTGTATCTACTTTTTATGATACTTAATCCATTTGTATAAAATTACAAAAGGAGATATTTTATTAGACTTCCTCTTTTAAAAGTATGGCATTTGATACTATTTTTAAAAAATTCTTGATCTTCAGCGTGGTGCATGAATGTAACTGGCATTTTGCCAATGCAGGTTTTTAACAAGCGACTGGGACGAGAAGTCGGTTTATGCATATCAAGCCACACAAGTTACTCTCTTCTCTCTGGACTTAAAATGTAGCTCTGAAAGAGTTAGATCAGACTATAATTTAATATCTTATCATGTATTTTTATTTACATATTGTTTTATAGATGTTTCTGTATTATTAAGCACCACTTGATAATTCTTAGTATTTAAATATATAACCAACATTCCAAAATTGAAGTTTCAAATAAAGTCGAATCTTAAAACATTTTAACAAATCATTTGTTCTAAAAAGAAAATCATTATTTATATAATATCTTTGAAAATAAACATAAAAATCTGATACTTGATCTTATCTTTTTCACCCTTTTGTTTTCAGAAAGTGTAGAAGAAAATGAGCACTGAACATATTTTCACTGTTGAGCCCCTGTGTTGTCCACACATATTTGGTGTGAATTAAGGTCAAAACTGCCTTGGTAATTTTGATGTGTGTCCCTCAGGAAAGAAAATAAAGAGTATCTTTACTTACAAAGTTATCTAAAATGTTTTAGGGGGTCCCTGGAGAATCTAATTTGATGTAAGGAGGAGTTGATGAAAATAATTTGATCAGGTGAATTTAGTTTTTTCTCCAAAACTTTTTATGGTAGTGATCAGTCACATTTTTAATGGCATACGAAAATGAATTTTTAGATTGAAAAGGAAATCTTAGTGAGATTCAAATGACGTTATGCTCTGAGAGTCCTCAGAGAGTATTCTGAACAGACCATTGACAAAACATGCCTACAACTGTGATTGTGTAAATTCAAGAGAATGACTTTTATACCATATTATTGACATAATAGATTGAGTCATCATCACTGTCTATATTCAAAGGCCTGGTTTAGAAGTCTTCTGTGGATCCTCTTTAGCACACAAAATATTGACACAATAGACAATAATGGCTCCTCTGGAGCCATTAGGGCCCATCATGTCAGGGCCTGCTCAGGCATTTCTCAGCAGGTAGCACACACTCTTGATGTGATAGATCATAACAAGTCCGAAGGAATAATTATCGTCTCTTAGATGATACTATACTTGGGAATTTCATAACTTATAATTTATTTAAATTAGAACATATTATCACCAATGTGAATTTTAAATAATTCATTCATTATATTCTCCTAGCAGTGGACCTTTTGTACATACATATATACCCTCCATGTATATTATAAACTGTATAAACAAACCAGATCATATGCAGTTATTAATACTTTACCCCATCTAGGAATTTAAGAAGTCCACACTGATTGTTATGAATATTCATAAAAAGCAATTCATTCTCAGCCCTCTACCTTTTATGCCAAGAGTCAGCCTGGAGCAAATTTTTTACGTCCACGACAGAGACCTTTGAAAGTAGATGTGCCTTGTGGAGAGGCCGAGACTGACTCTGACAGGCGGAGCTCGGGTGGGCACCCATCTAATTAGTTCTTTTGTGTGGTCTGGTTGGCTAATGCAGAACTGGAGGTTTTTACTAATACAATCTTTTGAATAGAAACCTCCTTCTCCTCAAAGTTCCACTTCTTTACCAAGTAAAGAACCAAAAATAAAATCTGCAAAGAAAAATTCTCTGATAGTTTGAGATGATTTGTATTATCTGGAGTCGAAAAGATGAAGTAAGTGAGTGATGTTGGACTGGTTGTAAGGAAAGCATCATGCTTTTTCTTTGTGTGTGAATAGTTTTTATTATGTTGAGATTAGAGACAAATAGAAATTATATTGTACAATGTGGCAAGCCATTAGCTTTTCATAAAAAGAAATTTTATGTACAGTGAAAAAGCTTTTGATCTTGGAGACTATCTGAAAGGCTTTTTTTTTTTAAGTTCAATTCGGAGTGGTGTCAGTTTGTCATTTAGTACAAGTGTCTGCCTCTGCGTATAGAAATTATGTCAGGTAATTTTGCTATTTGTATGGTAGTATGAACATTTAAAGAAGGTCCATTTGGAATTTTTATTTTAAAACTGTAAATTCAACTTATTGTTTAATGTTTTAATGAATACAAGTCCTAACCAGACCATATATTTAAAAAAAAAAAGTTTTCTAATTTTTTATTAGTCATAGATTCTTTTCCCATGATCTTTTGTGTTTTTAGGCTCCCAGCAACAGCAGACATGTCGCAAAATAAATAAAACAAAGAACAAAAAAACCTAAAAACAAAACAAAATAACTGCTTTGAAGTTACAAACTCATTTTGAGATAGAAAACCCCCTTTCTGCTGTTGTGAGCTCTCTTGGAGAGCTGGTGTAACCAATGTGCTTTCTGTGAGTGAAAAACTGCATTGGTATAAACCTATTGCACACTGGAGGTCACCCTTGCTATTTACAAATTTTCTACAATTTCGCAAAACAAAAGTGGTCCCTGCATACTTTCAATATGCACTACAGTTTTCATGATATTTTGGTATAAATACATGGATGTTACATGTCTTTCATGTATAGTTAGTCATGTTAAGTGCAATTAAGGAACCCATTATGAAAATCTTATGGTTGTCTGATTTTTCTGATGAAAAAAGCAAACGACAATGAGCCTCTCAAAACGAACCTAGAAGCTTTCATTCCGTATTACATATAATGGGTTTTGAAAATCCTTCCAAACTGTTATAACAGAATTCTACAGTAGCTACAGCACTCTTCGTAGGTGTTGCTCATCCAGCAACTCGACAGATATAATCCGTATCAGTCCTAGGAATAATTTTACCCTACTTAACACTTACAATTTGTTGTAGATAAAATTATTTCTGTAGTAATCTTATTTTTACATAATTTATTGTGGTATTCTAAACAGTTGACCGTGCACTGTTTTCCCCCACCACATTATTTTCATATTTTTATGTCCATTCATGATAAAATGTAATGCTAAGATGTTACTAAGGATAACAAATATTACCTTAAGAAGCTACTTATTAACAAGGACATAATGTAAACAATATCATTAAACTTATTAATGGGGATGCTGGCTTTAGCGATTATCTCAGGGACAAAACCTATACCCGAGAATTAAAACACTGAGCGTGCAGCTTGAAACCGTTCAAAATAGGAACTGAAGGTAGACTGAGGAGCAGTATCTGATTCCATTTCAGTAAGAGCATCTGAAAATGTGAAGATGTGGGGACACCCCTTCTGGGAGCTGTCGCGAGCAAAGTGCAAAGTGTCAGGTACACCTCTTCACCAACAGAAAAGGAGAATAAAATAAAATAGGAAAAAATACATTATATCTATTTTTTTCTAAAAGATAGAAGAATAATACCATGATTTTTTCTGATGTATTTGAGTTAGTATACACAGCCAATTTTCTTTCTCACAATTTATTTTATAGCACTTTCAAATCTTTCATTAGAAAATTCTATATCCAATTTCATAGATGTTTAGCATAATACACCAATTATCTGGCACGAGGGTCAGAGGTCATAAATGAGCTTAAATGCGGGAGGGCGGCTTTAACAGATTCATATAAGGTAACAAGATCAGGGGAGCAGAGAGCACACCACCATGTCCCTGGTTAAACGGAAGCCTAAAGGTATTCAGGGGTATTTATCCACTAACGGAGCAACTCAAGGCCTGTCTGCTGTTCATACGGCGTGAGACTCTGTCTACTCTCTTGTCTCTGTTCAGCGTTCACTGAAGGGAATCGATGAGCCATAGCACAGGATCCAGATGGCCGAGTTTTACAAAGAGAGTCTCCTTTTCTCACCTTTCTTGCCGAGACATTGCTGGTGTTATAGCCTATGCCGGAACCCCCGCTTTTCCATTAGTCGTTCTGTCTGCATCAAAGGCTCAAAGCTGAGTGTTTCTATGAAGCCTTTCCCAAACACACCTGCGCCTGTGCATTTCTCTTTCCCAAACAGTCCACCACAGAGTGTGCCATTCATTTTGGATTTCATTTGGGCATCTCTGATTTTTTCACCAGACACTGTGCGTTTGTTGTTCTCATCAGCCAGTGAGTGTGTACATCCAGTTCGGCAAGCGTTGTCTCTTTTTATCCTGTAATCCTCACTGCCTAGAGCGAACACCAGACCCCAAACAGCTGGAAGTAATCTCACCCTCCTCTGGACTTTCATAGCACCGCTTTTGTACCACTTTTGTGCCCCTTATCACTTCATACTTTGCATTACAGCTATTTGAGAATGTGTTTTATCTCCTTTGCTAAAAGGGAAAATTCCTTGGGAGCAGAACTATGTCATATGCATCCTCGTACCCCACACTATCATCAGCACAACAACCATACTTTGTGCCATGTTTCAATTAAAATGTCCAGCAACTTAACTAGCATTTATTGAATACTTGATACAGAAAACTTTGTTAATTGCCAAGGATGGTACAATACAAAGTAGTATTCTGTATACCATGAGAGAGGCTACAATAGAGTGGGAAAGGGAGAAAGAAATGAATATAAATAATACCAGAACATGGATGAAGCACAGTGAATGGAGACAATGCTGAGTCCTGGCTGAGGGTGGAAATAGCCAGTTCCCAGCTTCCAGTTGGACATTTGGCAATATGGGATGTGTTGCCTTTAAATCCAATTTCACTGCGTAATATATGCCAAAGAGTTCTTCCTCTGCAGATAGGACAAGAACTTTAATGGAGAAAATTTTCATTCAGTCTCATCTCATCCAAAGGAGCAAGCCTGAAAGACCTCTTAAGCTTGAATGTCAGAATAGATCTCTGGCCAAACAGAAGGAGACACTGCACAAAGAGCTCACAGTTACTTGTTGAATGAATGAATAAATGAGTGATTGCAGGTACTCACTGTGATATTTATTGACTGAACAAATCAAGTAGTGAACAATCCCATCATAAAATGTAAGCATTCTTTGTAGTCAGCAGGGAACTTTGTACTTCTTATGTAGAAAATCTTATTTCTAGATTCTCTATCTGTACATTTCTCTACATGAATACATGTACTATTATGCTTTAAATATGATCATAATAAATTCAATTTTGTTTTGGAATTTTAGTATTTTACTTTTATTCTCAGTCCAGTAACTGAGTGGCTGGTTAATCTTTAAAACCAATACTGATTCAAAACTCCTTGACAGAAGAGGCTGCATCTCATCATTCTCTCTCCCACAAGTGCTTAAATTCGAATTTAAATTTGCTTTAGATTACAAAAGAATTTCCAAGTGTGATAGATAGAAAACACAGTGTGGGGTTCTGAGAGACCCTGGGGTGCCTGCCTCTGCAGAACCAGAAGTCGGAGTGTCCTGCCTTTAGCAGAAACCCCTAATAAATGTTCGTTGGATTTAACTTCATTTTTCTATGAGTAACACCTGGATGTGTCTGTGTTACAATGATGCTGAAAGATTTAGTATTTTAAAAAATCGTTTAAAAATCTCCAGTGACTCTTCCCCCAAATGATTAAACCCCTGCTTCTCTACAATAACAAAGACTCAAGCCCTTTGATCCTGCAGGCCTTTTGATTTACTGACAGTAATTTTATTTTTAGAAGCTTACTAAAGTGACTTTATAGTACAGTTGATATTTCCTACAAGTGCAATTAAGAAACACACTCTAAGAACTAAAAAGGATGGGGAATAGGAACGGTCCTGATTTCTGCTTTATCATCTGCTATGGTTTGGCTACTGTTTGAGTTTGGCCCCCAAAGCTTCGTGGATTCGAAGCTTGGTCCTCAGCATGCTTATGTGGGAGGTGGCAGAACCTCTAAAACAGTGCTGGCAAACCTACAGCAGGTGGCCACAGCGGGCTGTTTGTATCATTGAAAGCTCTAAAAGGTTTGCCATCACGTGGGACTTAGTGCAAGGTAATTCTGCTCTTGGAAGGCTTTAATATAGCTCTCACGGGACCCCGGTTACTACTCACTTGGTTAAAGTACCGTGTAATCAGCTCCATAGATAATTCAGATGCATTCTAAAGTTTGAAAACTCTTACTGCAATTTGTCCTTTCTATTGTACTTCACCTATTATTAAGGCAATTAATCACATAAACAAAGTATAGAATGGACCAATGGTAACAATATCTCATATTTAAAGATTGATAGCAGTATTATAAATGACAACTTTGATAATTTCTCTTTATATTATATATTTTCAAGGTGATCCGTTACAGACTACTGTGAAGGAAATAGTTTATATAAGTAACGTTACCAAATTTAACTGAGGACTTAGTAGGTACAGTAGAATTTAATCACAAATTTACCTATGTGGTCAGAATTTCTAGCATCTTGTGAAAGTACTTCATACTCCTCAAAAGTTCTGATAGGATATTTCCACCATGTGAAAAAAAAATATGAATGTTACTTCCATAAGGTTTTGACACAATGCTGGAATTTTTCAGTTTATTTCACTGGATCATTTTGTCAGTTTTTAAGTGGTGAAGGCATGTCAAAACTAAACATTCTCGTCTAATGTATTTACCATCTTTTGAGTTTAGGATTTTATGTATAATGATTATATTTTCTATTATGGTTATTTGTCTAGACAACTCTAAAAGGCAATAAAATACAAATATATTTTTTTATTTTGGGGATTAGTGATGTCATTAGTTTTCTAGAAAATAAGCTCTCAAATTGTTTCTCACATTCCCCCTGTTTATCTCTAAATACAAGACAGCATTACGTAAAGCCCACTGATGTGGCCACACAGCTACTATACATGTATTATTCAAATTATTGTGTATGACTATTTTGCATTCTTCCTTAAATTTTCTACTGTAGGTATTTTCTTCAGCATCAAGATCCTGAGGCCATTGGAAAGTGGAGGATGGATCATGGAAAGGGCGTATGCACCTATCCTCCCGACTGGCAGGAAGTAGTTAACCAGGATTAAAGATAATCTAACAATTTCCATTATGACAAGTTCCTATTACTTATTATAAATGGTAGTGATTGCAAATTAGACATCAGCTCTGATTCAGGCACTATACCTGAATCTCTTGATAGCTTCAGATCCTTCTATTTGGTACTTACATAGTCACCTTTTACATTCACAAATTAGTTACTGAGTCTCACCAACGAGAGTCATGAAAACAAATTTTAATTGAGTTTGGCATGTCAAAACCCTTTCTTGGATTTTATGTTTGATGTACCATGCCACACTTTCAATGAATAAAAACTGCCTCCTTGCATATTTATTACACATTCTCAGTTAGTGAGATTTTGTTACACAAGCCGTTGCCTTATTATTTTTTACACCTGCACTTTGATATCACAGTGGTTCATTGTCAATCGACGTAAAGTATCAGAAGTGGTACAGCTAATGAGCACACAGTTGCCTTTAGTTCATTTTACATCGTGAAAGCCTACTGGGGAATAGGCTGTAAAAACTGGAGGAGGGTTTCTGACATTTTATAAATGTCATATGTCAATCCTACATTGTGGTGGCTGTGAAACTCCACGTTCTGATGGTATCATAGTCATGATGGGCCATTTTCACCAGCAGGCGATGAGGATTTTTTTTTATTATTATTATACCACTAAAGAAAGGGGAGTGTATGTGTCAAAGAGAAACAGAGAGAGGAGTGTGAATGAGAGATTTGTTTTACAAGTTAACTCTGAGCCCTTAGCTTATATACATAAATTAGGAAAGGTGATCATGATTCATTATCTTATTAATATAAGTGAGTAGAGACAAAAAGTTTGTGGTGACTATAGAATTATGACCTGGGAATCTGATGGCAAAGAGTGGATGGGATGTTTTCTGTTCTGAGATTTTTACATTTTTTAACTAATTTAATGTTCAAAAGTACCTTTTGCAAACTAAAAATTTCTATCTTTGGAGGCCAACTGTGTGTCTGTGTGTTTACTGTTGTCAGAGAGGTCTTTGAATCACTCCCTTTGGCCTTGTTTTGACCAACCAGAAAGCAAAGAGACGAAAAGAAGAGAAAACATTTAAAGATTGAAGTTATGAGAATTTGGTGAAAGGGAAATAATAAAAGCACAGTTAAATGAAATCCAACCAGTCTTCAGAGCTACAGACATTTTTACTGGAAACTTTTGTGGAGCAGGTCAGCGCCTTCCAAGGCTGCCTCCACCTTCTGTTATCCCCACACCCGGCAGCCTAGAAGCAGAAGGAACACTGCTGCAGTTATGTCGCAGTGTCTGGTCACCATCAGTGCACCTTAACTTGTGACAGTCCCTGCCACACACACCCTGCTGCAGGGAGGCAGACAGTGTGTTTTCTATTTCAGAGAAATGACTCGTGTTTGTTCCATGTAACTAATAAGTAGCAGAGCCAGGAACATATCATGACTTTTCTCTTCTGTAGCCCAGTACTCCTTCCATCATGCCAAGTATTTGCCCCATAAATGTACTGATTTTTCCTCATGCTACAAACTTCGCGTAAACTTGACAGTCCGTAACTGGAAGCAAAGTTGAGCTTTATCTGATACCTTCTGGGCCAAACAGAGGCGGATCATCGGAGCCCTGTTTCTCAGGGGTGCTCGAGTTCTGAGTGCAGTATTCAGTGATCATCGCTGAAAAACGATGGCAAAAATCAATTGCTTCTAAAATTCTGATTTTAGCCCGCTCCCTGTGTAAAAAATCTCTGTGGCCAGGCCTCACCATGGTGACTGGGTGACTATGTGCACTTTGGGGACTCCCGTCTCATTTTGCCAGAGGCACGTTTGATAAAGCTTAAGGGAGCCTCACTGTGGACAACTGACTGCCCTTTCCCTCCTTTTCCAGGGATCTGCCTGACACTCCTGCTAGTGACATTAGAGGAAAGAACCTAGTGGAAAGAGCAGTGGCCCAGGTTGCTGTAGGTCTGGTAACTCTTTAGCTTGCCAATTTGAATATGAACATTACAAGACCTTCTTTATAATGAAATAAATACGTACTTCCAAATTTTAAAATTCTTCCTCCAAAATCCAAATAACCTTTTATAAATCTACTACCAGAAAAGCCATTTTGGAGGAAAGTCTAGAATCATGCTTACTAATAAACACCTAGACTAGAGTTAGAGACATTTCAGTCAATTTGTCTGTTTCTTAAGGGAGTGGTTGGTTTGTTTCTTTTTCATTGCAATCAAAAGACATTCCTCATGTGTGAATTGAGTGCATTTAACCAACATTGTAATATATCTTCATGTTTTCTTTTTTAGAGAAATTTGGACTTGAGTCTTAATTTCATATTTTAAATTTAGGACTGTTTGCTAGTTTTGAGAGATTATTGGAAAAACATTTTAAGATACACCTTGAGAAAATTTAGAAAATTTTTATTTTAATCAAAAATAAATAGAATTGTCTAAACTTTAATAGAAACACTAAGCACCTGGAGATTTTACGTGGTAAAAGTTAGGCCTGTATTGTTTTTCTTATTTTTGTTATCTAGTTGTCTCCCTGGCGAATAAGTGTGTATACAGTTGCATGGCAGTTGAACTTGTAATTTTAACTTCGTCTAGCATGTGAATGTCTTCTTTTCAAAAGAATAATATTAGTTTCACTTTTAAATGTGTTTGTTACCTTACAGAGCTTGTTGCTAGTCCATCATCTGTGAATAATTCTAAGTTATAACTTTCATTTCCTTCAAACGATAGAAGCAACAATTTACAAATATCTTTTTCTTATGATAGCTGAAAATAAGAACTTTGTTTTTTGGTATTATTGTTATAAATAATCTGCCTAAACTATTAATCATAAATACATTGGTAGAGACATACGAAGAGTAGACAACCCATTAAATTTTCTTTGTTTAAAACTATCCAGATCTGTTGTTGAGTAAGACAATTTATTCATACAATCATATAAAAATCATATTTAATAAAGAACAATCCAAGGCAAAGAGAAAAAAATGTCTTTATCCATAAGCAACCAGATGAGAAATGGATTTTTATTCAGTCAGATCCTTTTAGTCAATGAAACAGCATTTTCATGCATATTGCACTCAAGTGATAATTAATATAGTCTAATTCAGGACACGATGCCTGAATTGATGTACTGTCATTGGTACCCCATGTTCAAATCAAACCTTGACAGGGGTTTAACACCCTGGAACAGGTCATCATATGATAATACTCTTTGCCTCTCAGTATTTCTCTTCAACCAAGCAAAGTATTACAAGATGGGGTAAGAGAAAAAAAGGGAAATAATTACAAATGAAGAGTGACGCGAACTGTGAATAGAACATATGTTAGGCTAGGCAGAGGCATCAGCGAATTATATCATTTCATGATGAAGCGGCACTGGGGCTGAACGGGCCTATTTGAAACCTTGATGTATTTTATCTCTACTGTATTTGGACTGTCATCTTTGGAGAAAGATTTGGTATAATTGAGAGTCAACTCCAATCTGCATGAGTCCAGCCTGAAGTGGGGCCCAGATGAACACTGCTTTGGAAGCCAGGGAAGCTTCTAATAAGATAAAATGAACAATCACCTTTTGTGTTTTAGTTACAAACCCCTCCTGTGAGTACAGTTCCCAGAGTCATGGCTTCCAAACATCATTCACATTACAAAGTTTGGGAAGTGTTCTGATAATTATGATGATACAAAAGGAATCTTGCTCAATTTAAAGCTCATTTTAGGGGAATAGAATCAAAACCTGTTTTATATTAGACTTTTCCTTGTGAGAACCTATTAGATGTAATCAGCATAATTTGTTCATGATGTGTTTTCATTATGTTTAATTTTATTTGGCTATTTTACAAATACCCTTGTCATTTTGTACATATTAAACTAAATACCCTTTAACATCTCCTTCTATGCCCCTTCTTTCTTAAATTTATCTTGATAACTTCTGCTGGAGGAAACCACTCCCTTCTCTGAATGCTTAAGCACTTAGCCTCCCATCGTATTCCATATTTCCCAGCACTTTCTCTTTACAGCTGGCATGTGCGGGTTTTATCACCTTGTCCCATTAGCTCCTGAAGGGCACAAGCCATAGTGCTAGGAACGTTGCCTTGTGTAACTGGCCACTAGCAAAGTTTGTTAGATAAGTAAGTAGTTTGGGTCTGTGTGTGTATATAATATATACATCATATCTACTACATTTGGAATGAGTTCAGACTTTTCACCCTCATTCCTTCCCAACTAATTGATTAACATTATTTCATTTCAAAAGATCATTAAATGTCTTCTGACCGACT